>JAULBM010324204.1:0-23454 GCA_032357055.1 Geukensia granosissima | reverse complement strand
GTACGTACGTACGTACGTACGTACGACCAACAGTAAAACATTATCCCCGCGCTTTCGCTAGCGCGGGGATAACAAACAAATGGACAATACGTGCCTACCTGTGAAATCTATTGGTCCGGGGCGTAAGCAGTTCCTGTATCTTTATAAAAGATATATCGTATTACCAAGAATCTCAACAATGTTCGTAAGAACCTGAGAGGTTACGAAGCACACGTATTAATAAAACTACAAATTAACTTCAACCTAAATCTTTTATTAAACAAACTTAAAAAGCTCAACATTAAAACCCTATGACTACGGCCTCTAGTGTGAAGGTCGTCAGCTCGATTCAAATCAAAGACATTAAAATTGAAATTAGCTGATTCTCCACCAACCTCGCAGCATTTAGGAGTAACATCAAAGACTGGTCGTCCCAGAGACAAAATAATGTAAAGTGGGTTATTTTCAAGGGGAATAAATTTTCGCGATTTTGAAGGTCAAACATGTGGAACATATTTTGCGGGTTTTATTTTATCGCACTGGACATTGGTAGTTGTATTAATTGTCTGAGGTTAAAGTGATACGTTTCAGTATGGCATTGCGCCTAGCGCTTATCTGGCGGAAATTAAGGTTAAGAGCTCGAGCTTGGGAAAAACATTTCTATAATTAACAATAACCAAAACCTGTATTTGGTATGTTTTAAGTATGTTCGCTTCTCTTGTCGTTTTTAATCAAACTCTCGGAACTTAACTGGTTTTATCCATTTAACAACATAATAAGTTTATCTTTTTTTGTAATATCATTTACATTCCTGTTTCCCCTGCCTATTGGGTTTATGTTTCACAGTTGATTCGGTACTCTCGTTCCTGTTTCAAGTATCAGGATTTTCAGAAGAGAGCATTACTGTTGTCGCATAAATTACTCCAACAACGATATATGCAATCAAGTTGAAGTCGTCCCTCCTAAAATTTTATGGTTGCCATCACAAATTGATTGATCCATATGGTATCAGTGTATCTAAACTAGTTATGGTCCTGTTACCGGTTTTATATAAATAAGTTGACCTCTCTCGGATTGATGCAAACCCGGATTTAAAATTTAGGATTCCATGACAAGACATGGGATGCTTACCCTTCTGGAGCACCTGAGTCCACGCCCGTTTTAGTTCGTGGAACCCAAGCTTTTGTTCCTTTTGTTTTCGTTTTAAGTTGGTTTTAGATTTATCTTGTCTCTTTGGACTATGCACTTCTGATCTCCCGCATAGGTATTCTACGCTGGACTTAAGTACAAAAGTGTTCTTATATTAGGAATAGATAAAGGGAAATTTTAGATAAACATATATCGACGTCGTGACATGCAAATTACAACTAATGTCTCAACTATATAAACTAGTGCCTAATTTAAACTGTTGTTTTTAACTTCTGTAATAAATGTTATAAAATTCATCTATCAACGACTTTTCTTCAATAGACAATTATAATTCATCTACTCTTTATACCACAATCATATTTTTGAAATACAGAATCAGCTCTTCTACAATAATCGTCCAATAAAAGGCGTCCAGGTGAATAATCGTGTATTCAGCCAAGAAGTCGGTCGTAATTTCCTATAAACAGGTGTTTCGCGAGACCAGGAAGTTCACCTTTCTTTTAGAACATACAATTTGCAGGGAATATTTATGAAGGCGATATAAGAAAGATCAAGTTTAAATTGAACTCAACGGAAATACTAGAATGTTTTGTGAAGAGTACTTGTGTGACAGATATACAAAAATTAAATTTGACAAATGTTAATGTAAAAATCTTAATATTTTTTTGCAGGTCAAATGTTCTAGGCAGCGAAATAATTGGATAGATGATGTTTACTAAGGATGAATTAAAATTTGGCAAGGATTGTTTTTGGGGTATTCATAAACTTATTCTTGCTACAAGGAATCAGTAACATTAGAAACGAAACATAGGAAGTTATTATTATCTGAAAAGAACTTAAATTTAGAACTCTTAAAGACAAGAAATCCGTTCAAATGAAAACATTAGTGGTCATTGATAGTTCCTTTGCCAAGGAAGTTATTTTAAGAAAATAACCTCCTTGCTCTGTCAAAATTCTGCATCCTTTCTAGTCAATTAAGCAACTGTTAACAATAAGTAGGGTGAAGCAAATTTCTCTAAAAAAGAAAACAGACAGTATTTCAATGATCTTTATCAAAATTGTATCTTAACCCATGCCCACAAACCAAGATGCTGCCAAAAAGAATTATTTTTATCCATGTAGTTTGTTTTGGAAACTGAGAGAAAATCTAGCTGTAAATCAAATAATCAACGTTTAATGATCTGAGAGATACATAGCGTCTGGGAGGCCCTCGCTACATTAGTAATCATCACTGTGGTGGTTATTAAACAACTGCTAAAAAATGCAACAAATAGAACCATTCACCAAACAACTAAAAAGAGGGAAAATATATAAACAGTGATCAACTTGCCATTACAACTCCAAGCATTGCTCGCCCAAATGTTTCTAAATGTTTCCTTCTTACACATTGTAAGCGATGCAGGTTCTCAAGAGACACTGGTTCTGGTTCTATAACAGCCAAAACGGAAAAACTGTCGCAAACCATTAATTATGTTCTCATCATCTTTGATATATATATAGTGGAAGAAGACGAGAAAAATAATTTGGATTGAAGAGCCCCAAAGGATCGTTGAACTAGAATTGTTTCCAATTAAAACTTTACCAGTAAAGGTAGAGCCTGAGGAGAAATTAATTATTTGAAACAGTAAAAGTGTAAAAGAAACATTACAAAATGTAATTTAGGGTAGATGACAAATATCATAAACTCATATCGGAGTGACAAAGGCAAGCTTAAAGTGACACGCCGTTAACCCGAGACTCACCTCATCAAAATTTAAATATGATCCCTCTAGTCTGGTTTTTACTGGAGACCTCAAGACAGTCGAGGACCGAGAGGTAATAAGCTTTTGTGAAAATATAGGACCTAAATATCGTCCGCCTTCGAAAATTAATTGGCCAGAGTGTCGTAAAGTTACATGTTATTCTTTCTTCTTACCTATCGTAAAATATGGTGTAACGACGGAATGCCTCTAAAAATTCTTTAAAAAATGCAAAAATAGTGTAGATATTCGTATATTTCACATTTAAAATAATTAAGAATCAATTTCAAGTGCTCGAATTTAAAGTTAACTTCAAAAACTTGGAACCGGTTCGTATTTGTACAAGCAGGAAAGTCAGCCAATAATGTGTAAATATTACATGACAGTACATAAGAATAAACTATTAAATTCTTCTACATTAAGCAAGCACTGGACTGAAAGTCAGTTAGTAGACGGTCACATTACTGACACAGAATAACTTAAGGTACAAACTGAACATTTTAAAGTCCCAGTCATGTATTTGGTTACCTTAATTACATAAGAAACCCTTCTCAGCGTCCGATAAGTGTTCTTAACTAAAATTCCTGTTCATTGTCTAGTGCACTTACCACCATTAAAGAATTTATTAAATACTGAATATAATGGTATTAACTATTTTTCTATTGTGAAAAATTCACTTGATATTTTAGATATACTATGTGCCGATTTATCTACCCTTTATACTACATTTCCTCATAACCTTATTACACAGGAATATTCATATTGCTTAAGTGGACTTCTGATAAAACAGATCAAAATATATCGGCTGTAAAAGTGATCGAGCTTTCTTTTCGGGTTAAAAATGTTACAACTTACTGGATTTGTGAGGAGATGATAAATTTTCTTCTTGACAATATTTACACCTGGTTTGGGGATAAAATTTGGCGCTAGGTTGTAAGAATTCCCATGGGTAACAACTGTACACATTTAATTACAGATTTATTCCTTTACTGTCAAAAATTCCAGTTTATGGCCAAACTCCAGAAAGATCCTAAGGCTATCTTGACGATATCTTTGCAGTTAATGACCCGGACGTTTCCAAATATGTCATTGTAACTTACACCCGAGGTTTTACTTTAAATAAAGCTAATCTGAACAACAGCAGTTGCCCTTTTGTTGATTTAAACAATTCTGTTTCACAAGGTTAAATGAGCACTAAAATATACGTCAAGAAAGACGATTTCTTATTTCCTATTCCTTGACGGGGGGTCTTCCCTGTGGCCACTTCATACGGTGCATACGTGTCGCAACTTCTCCGTTTTGCCCGTACATATATGCAGCGATATTTAGATGTTTTAGATTTTAAATAACGTTATCTTTGCTTTACCATCCAAATTTTGGAGTCAAGGATTTCGTTAGCATAGTTAAAGCATTTACCAAATTGTATTATAAATATAAAGATATGATTTTAATGTTATGTTATTTTATTTTAAAATTTTGATTATTGCTGAATGTTCAGCTTCAAAAATTTTATTAATATTCAGGACGAGAACAAGTTACATAAAACGAGTGGACTGGAGTTACTCCGGGTGATTAACAAGCCAAATGATGCCAAATTGGGACTGTTTGGGTATTGGCGGAAATTTGTCAACATACGGACTACTTATTACGAGCTATTGTAAAGGGAATAGTGCAACATTCTCCTAACAAGAAGCACTGCGCTAACATTCCCGTCCGAGACGGGTTGAGAATTTAAACTTCAAGGGATACAAACAGACGACTTTTTTTAAGGGTTCTGTCACCGAAGGCGGCCGGGGTATAGAAATAGGCTTTTCGGCTTGTCCGCCTGAAGGTAAATCTAATGCTAAAGGGGCGTCCGTTGGTTGTTGGGATGTAAAGTGAAGCTTTCTCCATAAGTTCATGGGTTTAGAATTTAAATAAATTCTGCAAATGTCAGTAAAACAATTTGTGATAAACACAATGGGATTAAATTCGTGTTGGGAAAATCTCAAGACTTGACAAGTGAATACCGTCGGTGCCATTAGGGACCATCGACTCAAAACACGTTTACCACTTTGAATTTGCTATGCTGGAAATGTGTTTCAAGGAGTAACCCCTCAACAGCAAACAAAAGAAAATATGGATTAACACAAAGATATAATTGAAAAAACACTAGTTAAATACTCCCCTGGTTAGTTTGACTTTGTTGCATGCTGGAATCAAGACCGAAAGAATCTAGTAGGGGTACATTTTTAAATATGACAGTTTTACAAAAATGGAAGTAAAGATTGCACTCATCCTCAAATACTCTTTTATTAAATTTAAATTTCATCTGATATCCTGCCCACTAATAAGATGCTCCAAAAACTAAGATTTCCGTTATCTTGCAAAGCTACTAAAAATTCTCATAAAAAATACTCATAAGAGAGATAAAAAGAATTCGACGATACCAAAGGGACATACAGAAATGATTAAATCAGAAGACAGACAAGATCGTGACCAACAAAAAGATACGAAAGACAAACATAGTACGCACAATAATATACTGAAAACTAAAGCTAATATAACACAAACCCTTAAAAAACTAAGGTGAGTTCAGGTGCTCCGGAAGGGTTAGCAACTTCTGCTCCACTAGTGGCACCCGTCGTGTTACTCAGTAGACAATGCCGTTGTAAAGTCGCAATCGGTGCAAGTCACAACCGGTATAGGAACGGTTTTTTCACAGCAGTGGGAAGTATCAATTGTTTTTTATGAAATGTATATTTCGATCAACCAAAGTATGCTGGCGTCCGAAAAATTTCCGGAGTGCTGGATAATTCATATCGATCAGCCAAAGATTGAAGACGTGATAACTTTAATCTTACCTTGAGAAACCAGTAGCTTTCTTGTCAGTAGCAACCCTCTGTCAATAAAAACCTGATAGGAAGCACACACACTGGAGTAGCGTTTCAACTTGGAAATATACACTGTGTATGCAGGTTCGGCTAGAATGTTGCTACAGATGAACAGAAAGTTTATAATTGGAAAATTATTGTAATCTCTTATAAAGTTTTGTTCTTTACTCGTCCTTACTGTCATTTTCTAGGTGTGAGTCAAGGTTAGTAGCAGACCTTTCATTTTCTGTAGTAAACTTGATTTCAAGTTCAATTGGATAGCTGCGGGGATCATATCACCAAATTTTGAATTATTCAGTGAAAGATCATTATCAATATAGCGGAACTTGAAACCAACCGATTGAACCAACCTTTTCTCTGCAGAAGGCTCTGTATGAAGTCAGCTTCATACGAATAAAAGAATAGTTCGGGGAGAAGGGGTGCACAGTTGGTCCCCATTGGAATGCCGACATTCTATTGAAACACACATACGCCATGTTGTCAATCAAGAAATCTAGCATTCTTCATATGGCAGAGTATTTTTTATTAGAATCATAGCGTTTAATAACAGAATAAGGTCTTCCTAGGACCAAATATTTGTATCTGCGATTGCCATCTTTTTTTAACAAAACAAATGTGAACCAAAGCTTTTAATACTTTTGAGTTTTGAATGGGGGAAAAGTGGTATAGGGTTGAAAAATCAAATGTTTTGATGCTACTGCAATAGGGAAGGGACCTTTATTTGAGGCATTTTAACAGATCATTGATATTTTTAGAATCAACATTTGATTCACGCCACCTCTAGAATGGCTTGTTACTAATATGAAGATTTTTAAAGTCTGGACCAATAAGAGTAAATAATTTGCCCTGGTTGCCATGATGTATTTCTGATCTGTACCAAAATGCCCAAAAACACAATTAATTTACAGTGCTTTCTTTGCTAAACAAATGTGGATGCCTGAAAATTGGATAGCTGACAAAAGTTGACATGACTAAAATGAGGTTAACTTCAAGGTCAAATGGCATATAAATCAGACTAGCAGGAACTCTTCAAGATCTAACCACAGACCAAGTATGGTGTGTCTAGGTTTAAAAGTTGAGAAAAAGACTTGGAGTTTAAAAAAATTTCACAAAAAAAGTCACTAAACCATAAAAATAAGGTCAAGGTCAGATGTCATATAGCAAACTGGCAAGTACTCACCAAGATCCAACTTCAGACTTAAAATTGAATTGTTGAATTTCGGATTGGCACCAATTTCAAAAATCTGGCAAAGGACAACCTGCCTAACATTTCTGCCAAAATGTGTTGAAATCTTTTCAGTGGTTTCAGAGAAAGATGAAAATGTAAAATTCCCAAAGGGTCAAATGTTTAACTATGTTTTGTCATGGCAGCCATTTTGAATTTTCGATCGGCAAACGATTCACAAGTTAAGTACAGGACCATCTAACAATCATTTCTGCAGGGTATCAATTCAATCCACTTTGTATTTTCTGACAATAAGATGTTTGAAATTTGGACCAATCAGAATACATAATTGGCCCTGGCGGCCATGTTGAATTTTGGATCATCACCAATTTCACAAATCTGGTAAAGGACTACCTGCTTAACATCTCTGCCAAGTTTGGTTGAAATCTATTTGGTGGTTTCAGAGAAGAAGATGAAGATGTGAAAACAGACAACAACACCGCCACCGCCACTGCCGCCGCCGAAGACAACAGACGCAAAGCGATGGCAAAAACTCACATGGCCCTTTGGGCCAGGTGAGCTAGAAATTTCCATTTTAGTAATAAACCATTTAAGGAAAATGGAAAAATACTCAATTAACAGTGAGTATAGGACAACAGGAGCTTTGACAGAAATCAATGTTTAACTAAATTGACTCAGGATGATAAAATCAAAAATATTTAAAAAATTATTATTTTATGGTCTGAATTCTCATAAAGACAATTTTATTGCTGAAAAAATTTAGGGTCTTGCTAATCACTTGTGCTGTTTACAGTTTTGCTGTAGCTAAGATAGAGTCCATCTAATTTTTAAGATATAACTAAAAAAGATCATTCAAGGGCAAAAAGTCAACTGACAATTTCAGTCATGCTGAAAAATTTGTTGGTCTTGTCTTTCTGTTCATTTCCACTGCTTAAAGTTCCTTTCCATTATAGTAAGATGAGGGGCTCAGAGGGCTGAGTCTGTATTGCTCAATTGTCTACATAGTTTATCTCACATTGCAGGCCCTATATTGAAGGGGACCTAAATGTTTTTATACAGGAAACATCAGAATTAAACCAATCAGAAACAATAATCTTAAATGGCCACAGAAATTTTAATAAGGACAAAATATTAAATCTTCTTGAAATATTTACAGATTCTCCCTGAGCAGCTTGGCTCAAATTATCTTTAAGTTTTTAAAGATGAATTTATTCTATTAATCAAGGAACCATTAACAAAAATTTCCTATGGCGGCCATGTTTGTTTCCCAATCAGAACAAAATGATCAAGGTTTGTAAGTTTGTAAAGTACTCCCTAAAGATGCTGCCAATACATTTCACTTCATTTGGCTCAGGGTTTCAGAGGAGTAGAAATTGGTAGAAAAAAGAAATGCTCATGGCAGATATTTAAAATATTTTAAACTAGTCACATTTTGGGCATCCAGGATTTGACTTTTGATGTAAGAGTAATGTCTCACAATTGATGTGATACTCATAGGTTGGACATGTTTGAATATTTTACTACAATATCTCAGCGCTTATCTTAAACTTTTAGTGAAATTTAAGGGCAAAAATAAAACTTGTCATACCTATTCCTTTTCATTTCATAATTCTGTTGTTTTAAAGGTCACTTAAAAAATTAATCTGAAATCCTTTCAGTTCATATAAAACCTACCAAAAATCAGGAGATAACCAATGCTGTCAAATTTTTAAATTCTTAGACAAGCATGCTAGCTTGAAATTTTTTACAGGCATATTTTGTTCCCACATCAATTACTTTTAAATTATAACCAATATTTGAAAACTTGCTATTCGAAAAATTTTCCTGAGGAGGAAACCTTAAAAATAAATTTTGACACAAAAACTTCAAACCAACATCATCATTTTTCCTGTCTAGCTTACTTGGGAGAGAAAAATCTTTTGTCAAAATAATTTGGGGTTCAAACAACACACTTGCAAACAACAAACAAAAAAAGACATTTTCTTTCCAAAAACAAGTATATTGAACAGTTCTACAAATTGTTGCTTTCCTCAAAAATAAAAACATCTTGGTATAAAGTTCAATAATATATAATAATAATATGTGTTTCTTGATATTTGCCAGCTGTCATCATGGTCTTCCACCAAATTCTACATGGGAAAACCCAATTATCCCATTCTTCCATGTTTCTTACAATATCTGTAGATTTTCAACCTTTGTCACTTATGTCATTCACCCAATAGTCCAACAACATTATCACAAAATTACCAACATCTACAAAATAATACATTATAATAAAAAAGTTTCAATAAAGTTTGGACGTAGTTTTAACATTGATATCATCTATGAATTTGGCTTTTCATTTATGCTAAAATACAACAATCAATGGAATACTGTCGGCGCAGTTCACTTAAGAAATCGGGCTTTTTCAATTAAATCACATTTTAAGCTGTTAAGATTAACCCATGCTTAATAAAAATATCAGATTTACTTAGTCATTGATAAATTACCAATAGTTGTGCAGTTATTTCCAATGGATTCTACAAATCTGGGTAAGTTGCATTGTCTATG
Source organism: Geukensia granosissima (assembly GCA_032357055.1). Taxonomy (NCBI): domain Eukaryota; kingdom Metazoa; phylum Mollusca; class Bivalvia; order Mytilida; family Mytilidae; genus Geukensia; species Geukensia granosissima. The sequence goes on along the minus strand of JAULBM010324204.1, from coordinate 13,978 downwards.
GGATTTTGCATGGAGAATGGAGATAACTCACTTTGGCGGGTTTTCTTTAATTAGCTATTAATAAACCCTTTCAGATCTTAAGTTCAAATTTTTGGTTGTTTTATGATCAGATGAATATAATTCACAGTTTAAAACCATATATATGGTAATACAATCATTATTTAGGAAATTTGGTTTTTAAATGCACTGAAAATTTACTATAGAAATTTTCCCATTCAAAACACTTTTTCATCGATATTAAAAAAATCTGTAAAGGTAGAAGAAAATATTTTGCAATAAAAATGACTTCATACCTAGATACATTTTCAGTAAAAAGTATGTCATCTACATCCCATTTGAAAATCTTCAAAATTGTAAAAAGGCGATATCCAAAGTGAGCTGCGCCGTCAGAAGATGCTGTGAGCTATCTAAAAAGTATACATTTTAACTTTGGTCACCATGGGAACCTTAAAATCTTGTTTTTGATCCTTTCAGCATTCTTTACATTTGTTCTCTTCTTGTGGCGACCCCATAAAAGTCATATGCCTAAAAATGACGGATGATTTCACATTAAATTATTATACTACTCCTGTGATGACAACACTAATTTCACATTAATTCCTTTGTTAACAAAAAATTCATATATATACCAATATTGAAATTCTAAATTGTAATTTAAAGTCAAACATCTGAAAACTTTATTATGACCTAATGTCAAATTTAGTTTTTATGATGTCAAAAAGGACAAGATATTCCGCATAGTAACAAATGTTTAACCAAGCTGAGGTGAATAAAATCCTTTTTGTGCTATCCCCTCTCAAAAAAGTAAAGACCAAGACCCTATACATTTGAACCACTGTGATGAAATCTAAAGTAATCCAGAAACTAGAAGTAATAAATTTTTTCAGTCAAAAAATTTAGTTGTCAACAACATAATACCATACTACTCAAAGTATATGCATCACAAAAACCATCTATACCCTATGTCAAGCTTTTGTGAAATGCGATTTTCAAGCTTGATTGAATTATATGTGTCTCTCTTCCATTGAATTTATTTTACATCAAAAGAATTAACCAGGGATAGAAATTAATGTGCCTCTCAATATATTTATGCAGATTTAACATTGTGTGTTGGCAATCTTCATTTTTTGAGTGAGTGCTATGGTAAAGAGGATCCAAATAAAAGATATGTGCAAAATTTCTTAAATTGCTTTATCTTATATGAATCATTAGGAAGGAACCAAAGACAAGATTTGTGCACAAATTTCTGAATGGCTTTATCTAGGTTAAAATATAGCAATATGAGTAGAATTACTTTTAAAATTCTTTTCAGTTGACCCTCAAACATTTTTGCAGGTTATTTGATCTAAGTTTATTAATTATCATGCAGAGTTTACAATGAGTAATATCAGTTTTTAATTGCATGGAACCACCTATAACAAACAAATGGCTAAATTTACAATTAACATACATGTAACTGTAGAGAATTAAAAACTTGGTACAGCTTAGAAAACCATTGTGATTGCAATAATGTATTTTTGCATCTTGCTTGCACACTTTTCAATCAACTAAATAAACGATACAGTAGTCTAATAAACTCTAAATTTTATTTATTTTCTGTTTACTTTATAAGAATATGATTGACAGTTTATCTTTCATAATTTTTTACCCGTTCCAACAAACTTTGACGTCGAGTTTAGTTTAAAATTGGAACAATTCCACGATGAACACAAGTTAATCATTTGATGCATCAAAGAAAAATTTTTACAAAACTTCCTGCAAAATCACCATTTCATTTTATGTTAATATTTTGTTTATTCAAAATCAATAATTTGTTTTTACATATGTGATGAAAGCAACACTATAGATCAAACAATAATTATTAGATTTTCTTACCTTCTGAGATGAAAGAGTTAGACTGAAAAACATCAGTGATCTCCCTTGGAGAATTAGAATCTCCCAGCAAAATCAATGACTTCAGTTTGTGGATGTTATTTAGTTGTTTGATGTGTTCTGTGTTCTGTATATCTAATGATCTGAGAGTTTCATTAAGTTGTATAAAAATCGTTTCTTTATTTAATGACTTTTCTTTTTCTGGAAGTAAATAACATTGTGGTTTCAAATGTTGGAATATTATTTCCAGATATACTTTACAACATAAAACATTTCTATTTTTATATGACCACAAAAATTTTGTGGTCATAATAATTTAACTGCACTGTCATTGACATCAACATCATTATTCAGTCACAGAAACTAAATTTTCCATTCAATAGCTTTACTATAAGTGAGATTATCCATTTCATATTTTGAAACATTAATGATCTCCAATATGAAATACAGGTTGGAATAAAGTTTACAAATCCTAGGTTTTTTGGGGAATTGAACAAGGAGCAAAAGACGGTTTATCTTATTTTTCCATACACAATTTGATGGGGATTCATTCTTTGTACTTTATAAAAAGCAAACCACAAGTGTTATATTTTCTTTTTTTTCTCTAATGCAATTTCAATGGGTTTTCTTCTTGATTGGATCCATCTCATTGAAAGGTTTGTCAGTACCCTGCCCAAGGTCGGTGGTTCCCTTTGGGTACTCAGGCTTCCTCCACCAGTAAAACTGACCACCGGGATATGACTGAAATATTGTTGAAAGAGGTGTTAAGCCCCAATCAAACAAACAAAACATTTTTTTATTGTTAAATGCAGTCAAACCAGAATTTTATTTCCATAAAAAAAATCAGTAAAATGGCACAAGACAATTTTCTACTTTGACCAGCCAAATTATCATTTTTCTTCTTCAAGATGTAGAAAATGACACTATATACCCACCTCCCTTGAGGTTGACCAAATGTTCAATAAAGGTCCCAAATTTACAAATAAATAATAATCATCATTTACCCCAATATCTGGTTCTTACCTTGAAGTTTGTAAACATCCCATACTGCTTCAAAAAAAGTAACAAGATCATCAACTTTTGACAGGATGCTTGTAATGTCAGTCTCATCTGACTTTTGACTTTTAACTGGTGCAACAAAGGAAAATGAAATACTTTTAGTTTCATTTTTCTGTTTTTCTTTTCGTCTTTTCTTTTTTAATTTTCTCTTTTGATTCTTAGTAAGTTTTGTTTGTAAACTATCTTCATTTTCCTCAAATTTGTTAGTAGAATCTTTCTCCTCATTTTGTCTGTTTCTCCTTCTTTTTCTTTTCCTCTTGACTTGTGTGTCTGAAAAATAGTTTGATATTCTCATCTAATATGCACAGCAAGGTCTTATTTATCCATGAAAAATGGATGCGAGTATTCAGTGCCTCAAACACCAAACCCCCACACACACAACCATCTTAATCTTAACTTTTCTCAGAATTTCTGCATATATACATGTATAAACTGGCAGGTAACCACTATAATACACCAAAAGAAATTTACAACAACAAAACAGGGACCTGTAGAAGTTAAAATTCTACTGTCACTTGGTGGGTGGCCGTCTCATGGACAATCATGCCACATCTCCTATTTTATATGAATTTAATTGTCTTTCCTGAGGTTGCTGTTTTTGTACCTAGCGCAAACACACTTTGGATCATATTGACGGCCAACTTCAACCAAACTGAAGTAGCTTACTAGCTAGTATTCGACAATCGTCTCTCACCGGCACAAAATGTTTCTGCACGTGCTATTATCAGAGTCGTCAACGCCGAAACGGGTTGAGTGCCTGGGAATAATTCTATAATAAACAAGAGCATGTTAACTTCTCCCGGTGTGTTTATATCCTAATGCAATAAGTACAATAGTTTATATTACATACTATACATACGAGGAAAACGATCATGGTTTGTTGTTTTAAAAGTCTAATGACAACATTTTACTCCTTCTTATAAATTAATTTTTCGTAAAATATCCGATGTCTGGACTAATAATTTATATATTTACTATAAAAATCATGCTACAAGACACTGGAGATTAAAATTGAATAAAAAACACTACACAAGAGATTAAGATGTAAAAAAATCGAACTTTTCTGACCGATTCGTTGAAGTTAAGTTTTGAATATCAACTGTTTTAGTTCAAAACAATTCCCATCGACGAATATAATTGTACATTTCAATATTTTCTTAGACAAGCTTGGTCATATACATCTATGTATGACCACCTTCGATGTATCTATTTCATTCTACCGATTTTAAAAACTACTTGATATATATGATAAAAACCAAATACATTTTATTAATTACAGTGAATTTTAGATTGAGGATCCTAAGGGTAAATACGTTCAGATCTTCCTGGCTGCAACCGGTTCGTCATTGTCGTTAAATAACCTGTTAACTTAGTCATGCTACATGCAATGCACATTTCACTAATGGTTTTGTGATCAGTTTAGAGTATCAACAGACAGTATGTAAATTTGAATATTATAACATAGCGCTCGCAAGGGACTATTCGCAAGTATAGTAGAATCATAACCGACATTCAAATGTAAAGTATATGTAACTTCCAGTTCTTCGATGATACTTGTATCCGACCTAAAACATTTGCTTAATTTACTAAATGGCCTAGATTTTCTGTATCCCACGTGTATTCGGGTGGTGCGATATTTCATTTGGTCCATGAAGATAGCTGGAAATTCATAAAGTTTGATATATCTTCCTATTTTTGGCCACTAATGTGTATGATGAAGCTAAATCCAGAAAACCTGCTTTATACGCATAAAAATTGATTTGACTTGAATATTTGTTACAAACTTATTTAAGAAGTGGACCGTGTCTTTCCGGCATATATTCCATATATTTTTTTTAAATATTGTATGTTCATAAATGTGTGTATATTTTCCATTCCGATAATTCGAAATTTCATGACATAAACCAAAGTCAAATAGAGACATGAATGTATGAAATATATGGCAATGAAAACCATTGCATGAGCTATAACAGATAAAAAATCAAAGCACACACTTTATGCAGAATACCCTAAGGAACAATCATACCAATTTCCTCTGAATTCATTCGGTAGTTTTAGAGGAGAAGATTTTTAAAACTTTAACTCCAAAATTAGCGAAAACAAGTCTTAAAAGGGCCATAATTCCTTCTAGAGATCAGGAATTTCCACAAAAATGTCACCACAGATAGATTTCATCATGCTTGACTCTTTAACCCTGTCAGAATTTGCAGAATTTGAAAAAAAATTCGAGAAATGCAATTTTCTGCATCTATTTGAAACATGAAATATTAAGAATTCGTTAAATGTCTGCATATAACAGGCCCAAATCTGTCGTAAAGATGTTATTAACGTACCAATATTACCCCTTTGCGTACAGGTTTATCTAAGATTCATACAGAGGATGACAAGTCCATCTTTCACAGAAGTTTGTCTTAGTGTTTAAAGCATTCAGCTTCCTTGTGCTTGGGTTACATTTTCAGTTACTGAAATGTATATGTTGGAAAGATAAGGTTTACATCTTTACAGCGGTATTATTGAACAATTTCCTGTTTGTTTATTGTATTTTTGGCTTACTAAATATTTCATTTTGTCCATCCCTGTTAACGTTAAATTCATAAAGTTTGACTGGTCTTCCTATTTTTGGTCTCCAGAGTGTTTGATGAAGGTAAATCCAGGATGGCGATTTACACTTTAAATTTGGCTTATGAATATTTGTTTGAAACGTTTGTCAGATGTAGATTGTGTCATTCTGGCATATATTCCATATTCTGTCTTTTAAAAAGTACAGTGTTGTATACCATAAAATGGATTTTAGAACCAATAAAAGTGCATGTGAAAAACGACACTTTAGATACAGGTTTACAAATGGTGAAATTTAATATGCTACATTGCAAAGGGTAACTCCTCATCATTAGAACCAAAACATAGGAAGTCCAAGATCTTAACGTAATAATGAAATACCCAAATCTTAACAAATCGAAATATGAAGGCATGGACAACTATTAAGTGCAATACATTTCGATGCTTTCCTTTATTTCCATTGCTTTAGAATTTAAGCAAATGCAAATATATCTGTTAAACATTGTTTGATATATTGAAAAGAAGTAAAAGAAACTGGTTATAAGTATTTTTTCAATAGAATTCATTTAATATTATAAATTGTTATTATTATTTTGACACACTTATTGGTATATTTATCATTAATATGTCTTGCTAAAGGTTTTTAGGATACCCGGTATCAAGAATGCTGCGAAATTTTATGGCCGCTCACCTTTTAATATATTTATTTTGATGATTTTTATGTGAACCATTAATTAATTTCCGATTTGTAAAAAGGTTATATTACAAATATCAATCGAGTTATTATCATACAAAGATTTAAATGTTCTTCATAGAGTTCTACATTCTGTTCTGTGACGCTGAGACAAAGGTTTGTCTGAATGTATCTATAAGATGATTCATTTATTATTCTAATAGTTAACTAGAAAAAATAAATAAGGAGAAGGGTTAAGAAAATAGAGGGAAAGGATTATATCTGGAATATGGCAGAATAAAAACTGGAAGCTGGCAGAAGGGCAAACAGCTCCTGCATTTCATAAATTCGTTGTTAAGTCCGTTTATATATATGGATTAGTTAAATAAAAGTGAATGAATCTGTTCTAAATAAACACAGCCTTTATCTTAAACAAGACAAAAAAATCCCGCTTCTAAATATACAATGATCACTCTGAAAATGTTGCCAATATTATTGTAAACATAAGATTAGCAGGAATAGTATAAATGTTGATTGTATTTACAAGGTTTCGTATCAGTCATGCTTTGACCATGAACGCGTTGTACCCTAAAGATACTTATATGTAATATAGTTTTAGTGAGTATAACTCACACGACGGGTGCCATTAGTCGAGCAGGAATTTCTTATCCTTCCGGAGCACCGGAACTCACATGGGTTTTTATAAGGTTCGTGTTACTCCAGCTTTAGTTGGCCATAGGCGTGTCTGTCTTCCGACTTATCGATTTCTGTCTGCACCTTTGGTATCTACGAATTCCTTTCATTATGACGTCGGATTTAATCCACATTTGCGTTCCCACTATAGTTTGATCTGGATTAACTTAATTCGGATAAAATTAATCCGGATTAAACGAAACCTCGTGTGAACGAAAAAGGACTTAAACTAATCCGAATTCACTTTGTAGTGTGAAGTGGACCTAAGAGGGTTTTACATTGTTGAGCTACGCTTTCAAATCAGTCTGTCTGGAGAAGGTAAAATAGCTTTTTAACATGCGGACACTTTTGTGTTAGAGAATATTATTGATTAAAGCACGGCAGTTATTCTTTAAGTTGTCGCGAGGTAGGGTTATTTTTAATTTTCTTACATGTGAAAGACATGTCTCATGTTTATTAGGGTAGAATATTTATTTCGAGCTGGCTGTCCATAAAGACAATGAGATGAAGATTTGCAAATACGTGAAGATTTAAAACATATTGCACCGAGTAGTTGTCCCTTCTCATGGATTTCGCTTCCTATTTCGATTTGTTCGGATTATAATATGAAAATGAAAAAAATATAAGTTAAAAGTCAGAGACTGCACTCCAACCAGGAGAAAAACAGAGGGAAATTATGAATCTACAGTGTCCACAAGGCCTTTAACAAGGATGGAATACCACTCTTTGGTGAAATCTCTTAATTGCCCCAAATAAAAAATCGTTTATGCTGCTCTTACCTTTATATTATCAAAAATTTACACATAAAAACATTAAATACAAAGACAATTCCTGACTCGGGACAAGCACATGAGAGATATGGTGTGGTTTAACTAGTTAAGGGGGCACCAAACTCTCCTCCAACATGAGGCCAAATGAAAAATCAGAAGCAGCAACAAAAGCAATACTTCTTTTACTGTGTTTATATCTCGAATCTACTACAGTTTGGTTCTTATAATGCTACAGATTATATGTTGAAATGCACATAAAACATATCACAATTCACTATACTTATGCTGAATATGTAAACTTTTTACTGTTAAATCTATTGATGTTGTTGATTTTTTACTTGACGTCCAACTGACAGTACATCCATATAAAACTAAAAGTACGCTTAAAAGGAATGAATTAAAAGGAAACTAGTTGGTGGGCGCATTTGGTTTCCGTATGATGATAAATAAGACTGCAAACTATTGCAAATGTTCTATAATATGCAGAGAATGGAACTGTTTCGCAACAGCGCCAAAGAATGCGATGTCCCCACCGGACAGACGTCATTTTACATCTTTTCCAGCCATCAAGTGTCCTTTTAGAAAGAGTATCCTCCACCACGAGCATAAATCAAACCAGGGTACCAGTGAGGTAGAATGTTATAAAATTTATCCCACATACGCAAAGGCGCCATCTTCGGGAGATTGAACCGCAATCTGAGATAATGAGCGATAAATTATCTTTCCAAATATACTGGTTGCCTTTTATAACTTTAAGTAAAAAAGTGTTTTGATATATTTAATATTAATCGCAACATTAGTATATACATGACATTTTATAAAATCTTTAGAGTACATCCGAACATTGACCCTTGCTGATTCAATTATATCATCAATCTTTTTAAGGACTCTCATATATTTGTATTAGGCAAAGCCGGTGTATAGTCATAATCGATGTTAGCCACAACCGGTATAGAAACGGATTTGTATTCACGACAATGGGAAGACATACACTGTCAATTGTGAAATTGATATTTCGTTCCGGTCAACCAATTCATGATGGCGACCAGAAAACTTCCGGAGTGATGACGGTAATCTTTCCCTGAGAAACCCTTGGCTAAGTAACTTTCTTGTCAGCTGCGTTCCTCTTTCAATAAAATCCAGATAGGAAGCCAAAGCCATGGAGTAGCATATCATACACTCCGTATGCATGTGTGGCTGGAATGTTGAAAGACGTGAACGAAAAGTTTACAATCGGAATATCAGAGTCATCTCTCTTGTCGTAAAGTTTTGTTTTTTACCCACCCTTACTGTCAGTTTCTAGGCGTAAGACTAGGTATGAAGCAGACCTTTCTGTTTCTATAATATAATTGATTTCAAGTTTAATGGGATAGAGAAGTTCATTATAGTCACGTTCAGTGAAATGACATCATCTTTATAGCGGAAAGTGAAACCAAAAGATTGAGCCAACGTTTTCTCTTTTCTGTTTAGAAGGCTCTGTATGAAGTCAGCTGCACACAAATAAAGGAATAAATCGCCAAGGGATGCACAGTTGCTCCCCATTGGAATGCCGACAGTCTGTTGAAACACACGTCGGCCATACATGACATAAATGTTTTTAATCAAGAAACCTAGCATTTCGCAAATGTCATCTCAAAGTACTTTTTGTTAGAATCAAAGTGGTAAATGAAAAAATAAGTTTTGTCCCTCCCTAAAACCAAATATCTGTATCTGCGTTTGCCATCCTTTTAAAACAAAACAGAGGTGAACTAATGCTCTTCATTTTTCTTTGAGTTTTGAATGTGGAATAATAGTATACATAATGGAAAAATCAAATGTTTTGATACTATTGCAAGAGGAAAGGGGCCTTGATTTGAGCCACTCTAACAGATCTTTGGAATTTTTTAAAAAAACTAAATTTGATTTCCGCCACCTCTAGATCTAGAATGGCTTGTTTCACAGTAACGCTGGGGCCCGCTTTTTACTGTTGATAGAATAATTGTCAGTAACTTGGAAAGAGGTTTAGTAGAGCATTTGGCAGACCCTGCAATGTAACTTTGCTTGTAAGGAAACTTGTGAAGCTTTGGAATCCAGTAAAGTGAATTCTTCTTTTTTAACTTAAATTCCAAAAGAAGACAAAACTGACCGATGATTGTTAAGGATTCTTCTCTGGTAAGTGTCGTTGGTGTACATGTTGGGTTGCCAAGTGAACTGTCAATACCTAATTTCTTTATCCAGCTTTCTATGATGTGTGGTAACAAAAACAGTGTTGTTAAGGGCTTTTCGGCGGGGACGACAATATATTTGTCATGCAGTTCAGAGAGATGTCTGGCAACACTCGAATCATTGAAGATTATTTGAGCTACTATAATATATATGTAAAATGATCAAATTATTAACGCAAAGTTAATTGTTTAAAAGACCAGATAAATATCCATAATTCTGGTTTATTTTTATTTCTCGTTTCATTTTTTTATCTGGATTGAATTATAATTAACACTGGTATGGGCGCAACAGGTTACCTGCAAACTGGCTTTAAATTAAGCGTAGTTTGAACATGCCCATAGACAATTATACAACATATCCACCACGGAATAGAAAATAAACGCGTTGTTGCTGATCTAAAACTGTTCATTATAATGACACGAACAATCTCTTTTATATAAAAACAAGACATACTAGGACATCACATCGTTGAATGACATAATTATCGGCATTTAGATTGGGGAATAGTATTACTCTGCTTTTGCTGCAGGCTTTAACCTATCCCAATACGAACAGCTAAAGCATTTTACCAATCTGACAATCCAGTTTATCAGTTAAATTGAACTGTTAATGTACAGGAAAATTTTAAATGATATAATGTTAGATTGATTGACAAATAAAGCAGCGCTTTTTATACTGATCTTTATCCCGAAAGTCGTTGTACAGCCTTCAACAACAAGACACTGGACCATACCTTACAGCAAGGTCAACACAGCTAGCGCTCTATGGTCGACAAATTGTACTATTGTGGTTGAAGAAGTAATATAAGTAACAAAAATAAAACTGATTCTAATTTGCATTTGAGACCAGTTGTTATTTCATATCCTTTCCAACTTCAGGGATATCTTTTTTTTTATATGCAGTCCATATCGAGGGATATTCTTAGCTACAATAAATCAGTAATTAATCCTACGCACATTCATTTCCACTACATATTTTAGATGTAAAGCAAAGGTGAAGAGATCTTTATTTTCAAAATATAATATGTGTATCAATTGTTCATGAAGGTTTCCATCTCGAGGAAACATATGTTGAAAAAACGAGTTTTTAACAAGTTGAAGTGTCTGATCTTGTATTATCTCCTACGAAATTCACCAAGCAATTTGTTACTGACAAAACTGATTGTATTATAAAGATAAAACAATTAGCTACTTCGACAGAGATTTGTATTCATACATGTATCAGTAATGTGTCGATTTCTGTAAATTTAGTAATAAATAATTCGTTACATACCACATCAAACGGTAGAATGGGAATGGAAGCGTTAATAATTTGATCATTTTACATAATATAATAATAGTAGCTCAATTAAAAAAGGAAATTTCAATTTATTCCTATTTTTACCTTTTTTGCAGCAATAATAATTTTGGCAATAATTTTTCTTTATGAATATGCAATACTTATCCAAAATTACAAGCAAACAAATCAACGACCTCTATGCAATAATCAAATTACATGTACCTAAAAACATACAAACGCCAATTTATTGAGGCTCATATTCGAAAATCGAAATGAATACAGCAATTTAGTAAAAATCATGGCCGCTTAACATTCACTGTTTCAGATATTTTGAGACAGTATTGTTTATTTTGTATATAAAATCGACATATAGCAAGACTCTTAATAATTAAAACACGCAAATACTCAATATTGCTTAACGTATACCACGCGAGAAAAGTTAATTATTTAGTAATATAATCATTTAGCAAACATGTGGCTCTCTAACCAAAACTTGTTGAAACATATTTAAAATGTCTTATTTAATATTTTATCTTAAGATTATGTTTCAGCGATTAAAAATCATCAAAATTATCGAACGTCCTTCAGTAGACATCTGTATCATGGTATCGAGAACCTATTCATAACCTTAATATCGACCGTTTTAAAATCTTATCAATATTTATTAGTTTTAAACAGTTCTATTAAGAATGGAGTTTTTCGTTTACTCTTGGTTAGAATTAGTCGGGAATTGAGAGAAAAGAAAATGCTTTAGCAAGGAGGAAAAAGCTAGTAGTGACGACATTGCCGTAATCACAACAGTAAATCGTGACACAGAATAACAACACATCCATTAACAATACAGACAAAAACTGACGCAGTACATTTACACACTGTATTTTCTTTTATTTCTGGTTCTTTTTTAAAGGTTTTAAGATATCCATTATCTTAGCATAGAAATGTTTGTTAAAAATTTGAAACAGACGCCTCTTAAACTGGTATGTACAAGTTGCGCTGCGTATTTAATAGTACAGTCTTTATAACAATATAAATAATAATTGCATCTTTCTCATGTATTCATTTAATTGAAGGGCCATTTTAGAAACTCAAATATTACTGTAACTTATAGATTATTTGTACTGATGTATTATTATATGTATACAAATTGCTCGCATATATAAAAATTCAATATTTGTGATCTTGTATTTTGTTATTCATTTGGTCGGAATAAAATGTTTTAGGAAAATATTTTTTGTTGAACCTTGCATATAAGACATGTTTTGCCCGTGTAGCCTTTGCCTTGCAATGATTAACTTGACTAATATTCATAATCCCTCAAAAAATGCTGAAAGTTTAAATATATATATATCTTAATTTTCGTTACAGACAATATTACCATAATGGTATTGAGTGCATACCACTGTATAGTTTTGATAATGTAAAAATAGGATATGTGGCATGATTGTCCAATAGACAGCCATCCATCAAATGACAGTCGAATATGAACTTCTTCAGGTCTCATTACGGCCTTCAATAATAAACCAAAGCCCATACGATAACGGATTCTCTAAAAGGCCCCGAAATATAAAATATGAAACTATTCATAAAACACGACAATCAATACAATCTATTGAAAAATATGGTAAACAATTAGCAAACAGTAAATAATTAAACAACGACAAACACTGGACTACAGATTCCTGGCTTGGGACAGTCACATAAGTATGTGGCGGGGTCTAACCGGTCAGTGAGCGCTTAATCCTCCCCCTAAGCTGGTTGGTCCGAAATGGGTTTCAAGACACAACCTTTAAAACCAACAAATCAAAACGTCTTTTTACATGGGGGTTTCCATGAGGTAACTACATGTGTAATTCCTTCTTTGTCCTTAAATCTATTTTAATTCATCCTTCTGCAATATAGTTACGTGGTGTTTTAATGTTTAAATGCAATTTGTGTGTTTGTAGCAATATTGTCAAGTGAACAACAACTATTTTTAACAATTGACTAGAAGGTCTGTCACACTCTCTTTAACTGTAAAATCCACACCCAAGAACATCTTATTAAGAAAATATTCTTTATTTCGGCCTCAATAAAAAAACAATATGTAAAATTATTTATATCAAACATTTATTAACAAAATGGAGTCCATGAAGAATAATGCTACACGCTACACATGGTGACAAATATGTGGCATAAAGTAGCAGGCTCAACTAAGAATGTCAGATGAACAGTTGACTTGTGATATTCGAAAAAAAAAGCTTATCGAAATGAAGATTCAAAAGTGGTTCATATCAATTAAGCTTGATATCATGGCTTATAATATATATTTCTATAGTAGTGTACTGTTCAATTATAGAATATCATATTTGATTATCGGCTGTTAATATAACATATTTTCTACTTCTGATTGTATTAAGATTGGTTAAGGATATTACCTTCAACTCCAATATGTGCCCTTGATCGTTGCCAAATCATTGTTGTGACAGATGCCATCCCGTGCTATACACAAAACGAATCTTAATTTATTACCACACAGAGAAACATTAAAGTACATGTACAATTTAGACAGATATACATACCGAATCACCTTTTAAGATTTAATTATTCATATTCTCTTTCAAAAGCGTTCTCTCCTTGCGAATGATGTAAACAATGTATTGATTTTACAAATGTGTAGTACTATGATTTTTTAACAAAACATTTCCGCCCGTCATTATATGTTATCCGACTTTGTTTGGCGGATATCATGTTTTAAAGTTACAATATTTAGAAGGTGCCCCAATGGCGAACCTTCTCAATATAGTATCTGTCTATGACTTCATACAGAGCCTTCTACAGAGAAAAGAGAAAAAGTTGGCTCAATCTTTTGGTTTCACGTTCCGCTATATAG
>JAULBM010324193.1:0-13361 GCA_032357055.1 Geukensia granosissima | reverse complement strand
GATGTTTATTTCTTTATTTAACAACAAAATACAAATTTTGCATAATATGGAGAATTTTGAAAATCTTTATGTTCATTTCAGAGTTACCTCTCATCAGTAGCATTAAACTGCATCAAAACAAAGGACGTATTTTTCAAAATCAGTATAATTATTATGTAAATAAAAATACCATAGTAATGTTATCTTTCAAATGAGTATCTTAATTTCACAAAATAAAAGACACAAAAATTCTATGGTCAAACATACATATCACAATACACATACAACTTCTAAAAGGTCAAACAAGATCAAGAACGGATTCTACGTAAATAAACGGTAACTATGTATTTATTGCAATATTAAGTTTTGATTTTTATGATAATCTTTTACTTTAAGCAAAAATTGAAATAAAAAGTAATAAGAAGAATAAACTACACAGGGATGACCTACTCACAACCTTTGTTATATTGGACATTAAAAATAGTCCTTGTGAACCTATCAGTTAAGTTGTTTTGACGATTTTTTTAAACGTTTATGTCAATTTTCAACTAATGCTGACAAATAAACATTAATACTTAGGGTATAACTGTAATTCGATGTAAATATTATTTTCACTTAGGGTATTGTCTTTCGAGAACTACAATATATCTTGACGAATAATATAATATATTCATGCGTCATGAATCCAACATTATAGTTAAAATAGACTAGAGGCATTGTTGATCTATTAAAATATGGGGTAAATTTCAGAGGGACTGGACTCAAACTATGAAAAATACAGAGGGAATTTACAAAATAGAGTTCTTTATTCACAAGGCCTTCAATAAGTGTGTTGAAATCATAACCTAATGATCATAACCATAACCTAATGTTCATCTAGCGAGGATCAAACTGAGAGTTAGTTCGCTGAGATAGATTCAGGCACAGCACCGATGTTGGATGCTTGTTCTGATGAAGATTTTTCGCTGTTAGGTGCTTCTTCAGAGTTTGACTGAACTTGTTAACTTAAGTACAATACAGGTTGCATACATCGTCCGCTAATATTATAATAAACTTAGTCAAGAAAAAATAGTCATTGAATTTGGTGTAACGGTATAGAAGGAGTACATTCATTAATGTGCTCCGTGAATTTGATTACAGATTCTGATTCATTTTTTTTGTACTCTGCATTAAATTATTATTCTGAGATTGATTCGTGAGAATAAAGTGACGATTTAGCTACAAACATGGTGTTGCACGCGGAGTCGTGCTAAGTATACCCCCACTCGTCAAACAAAAAGTTGTTATCCAATAGCAACAAAAATCGCTTACAACATATACCCCATCTATATGCAGCTTCATAACAAATTTCAGATCAATCCAAGAAGTGTGAGCTGAGATTTTTGTGACGAAAGTTTCGGACGGACGGACGGACAAGGGTATTCCAATATACCACCCACTCAGTGAGTGGGGGTATAATTTGCATTGAAGCAGATGTTTTAAATGATGTGAGAACTGTTTACTCTTCTGGACCAAGTGAGTTTCCCCTTGGTTTTTAAGTGGGGTTCTTTTGTTAATGTATATGTTCATTTTATAAATTTCATGTCAGGTTTCATCCTTGTCCTTATCTGGAGTTCACTTGTCATGGGATTGTTTTGGTTGAACTTTTTGATTTTTTTCTTATTTTCTCTTTCTCTTGAAAATGGAAACATTTCCACAAGCTTTCATGTATTTTCTGAATAACAGCAATTAATGTTACATGAAGTGGTGATAATATTTACAATAAATACATGGAATTCTGAAATTATGTGATGGTTCATGATTTTATTGCACTCGTTGGAGGAGTGTTGGATACCTACTAAGCTAGTTTAACCCAACCATAGGTCTCATGTGCCTTTCCCAAGTCAGATATTGTGGACATAGTTTTGTTTTGGTGTTTAATGTTTTTGTTTAGTTACATTATTGATAATATTCAGGTAAGAACAGTATTGCTTTACCCATACATGATTTTACATTTGGAGCGATTTAGAGCTTTTCAAAAGGAGTGGTAAAAGTTTATGGACGACTAACTGACAAAAGACAGACAGACAATGGATGCAAAGTGATGAAAAAAGCTCACATGGGCTGTGGCCAGGTGAGCTAAGAAATGTTAGTTTCTTGTACTTACTGAGTAACAGGACAATATTGTGAATCTCCACAGCTCTGCATCAGACTAGTCTTTCTGGAGTCAAGGCCACTAGGGATGCTGGTGGCACTGATTCGGTGTGGCTTATTCTGTAGTCTGACCCCTCCCAAGGCACACAGGAAACCAGTCATGTTGGCCCATTCATTCAATTGGTCCTAAAAAAGCATGGATAATTTGGAATTAAAATGTTTTATAATTTCAATAACACAAAAAAAGGAATTTTAGTATTTAAAATTTTTTTATTGTATTCAAAATAGAAAAAAAAGAAATAGGAAATACATCTGAGTATTTTCTGCAACTTTTTTTTGAGTTATACAGAGCTGTCAGCGGTCTTTGGCTTTTTTCTGTTTCAGAGTACAGAAAAAAATTTAGCCACTGCAATTATCAAGAATCTTTTAAGTAGATCTTGCCATCACTGTAAGATATTGTCCAAACCTACTATATATTGTATCTTTATGAGTCTTTTAATACTAAACCTTCATAATGCAGAAATATAATGTAAAAAAAAAACATTTGTGTTGGTTATTTTGTAACAGAGATAGCAGCCATTTTATTTTAAATGACAACGCTGCAGATGACAATAAAGTGAAAAATGTTGTAATAGGAGAAATGTATGTAAAGGTTTCACTTAGAAGAATTGTCAAAATTCCAAAATTTGCCTAGTCTCCAAAATCCATCACTTATGAAAGGAAGGAAATATCTAATCATATTGACTGAAATGCTGACTTCCTTTCTTAAACTTGTTTAAATTTTAAAAAGGTCTAAAAATATCCAGAAATATTTTTCCCACAATCCAATAGTGCAACAACAGGAAATGACGACTACATTACCTCAAGTTCATGATCTGTACTAGCATGGTGAGGTGGCTTTCGTTTCATGGGTATACTACCACCCAATGCTGCGGCACTGCACTCCTCCATCTTGACTTTTGGATCTTTAGGGAAAGTTTCCAAGTATTGTGTGATGATCTCCCAGTTTCTGTAGGTGTCATCCCAGGCCTGTGAGTTACCTAATGTATGCTGGTCAATCTTTCTCAAAAGTCCCATGATCCTTTTCTGCAGGGCTGCTCTTCCTGAAAATACACAGAGTATACTGTTGATTATTTTTATTATAATTTAAATGAAGTCTCCATACCTATCACTAGTTTTTAAGGTTTAACAACTTTAGGCTTAATAATTTTGTGACTTATGTTTGGAATATTATTTTTACTATCAAATCCTGAAAATTAAATGGAGATGTGTGTGAAACGTTAAACTGAATATCATAAAAATTCACAATTTTTTAAATATTTACTTTTAATGAGTATCTTGATTTTTTATACATGTGTATATGGTTTTACTGATATTGCTAAATTTAACTCCTCCTTTTGGCAAAGCATTAGAAACATTTTTAAACATGTTTACACGCAGTCCATTAAACACAATACACATGTACTTACTTGGTTTTGAAAATAATGTTTGTTTGTTTGTTTGATTGGGGTTTAACACCACTTTCAACAATATTTCAGTCATATAACGGCGGTCACTTTTACTGGTGGAGGAAGCCGGAGTACCCAGAGAGAACCACCGACCTTAGGCAAGTAACTGACAAACCTTATCACATGCGATGCGAGTTAAACACAACCCATTTTTCTATGGTAAAAACCCAGGCACAAACTCACGCCGTATAGGTAATAGGATACAGTGATCTGTACAGGTAAGTTTTGTTGGTGTACCATTTTAAAGACTAAATGATACTTTTTTCAATGTTTTTGGTGAATTCAATTTAGTATTTAGACTCTAATTATCGTTTTATTCACACTATTTATTCTTGTTAAAACTTGTAAGAATTTTGTATATCCCCTACATTAACCAACCTGTTGTCAGGACAGTGCTGGCCTGAGCAAGGTCAGCATACACATTGTAGTTTGGTAAAATCTGAGTGACGGCCATCTCATCAGCACCACATCGAATGTCTGCTTCCTCACACAACAGACTGAAACAGGACATGGCTGTCAATACTGCATCTATATCAATACTCCATAAATACATGAAAAACACAACCTGAAAAAACAAAACAAAAAATTGAGGTAAAATGTGATTTTTTTTTTTCATTCTAGAAAAAAACATTTATAACAAACACTGTGGACACAACATTTCTAAAATTCCTATTGAATTTACAAACATGGAGAAAACGTGTTCATGGGACACGAATGCCCCAGCATCTGCAAACAGAAAGTTGAAATACGACAGACCTGAAAAGGGTAGACAAATATGAAATCAATTGGACATACACTTTGATGAAAATTGACACACCCTGTCACCTAAGGCATATACAGAATTTTTACACAACTGTTAATTTCCCATTTCTAAAACAAGATAAATGTTTACAGTTTTTATTTTCCTGGAGTCTGTTATGAATGTCTTGTATCTACCTTTGCTCATCAACGGAACCTCACTGAACTTTTTATATTTACTTTTAATCTACTCTTTTATACTATGTTGTTTAAATGTTTCATTGTCACCTATAATGCATCTTTACTTATTATTTTTAAAAGTTTAGATACATGTTACTTAAATCATCTAAAATCTTTAGCAACTCTTTTCAATTAATCCACCATTAAGATTTTGACATATGCATTATAAATCTACCCTAAAATGATTTGGGGGAGGAGGAATTCATGTTTAACACCATACCTGTTGCAGTTCTGCAGATTTATATGTTTTGTTTAAACTTTTGTCATCATTTATTAACTTAGTATTTGTAAGGGTCAATTTCCTTTCACTTATTTGATCAAGCCAGAAAAGTCAGAAAATATGTAAATGTTGAATTTAACCAGGTTTTGTGTTTGTTGGTTATTTCTATCAAACTATTTAGAATATTGAAACAAAGTTGTCTCTGATTTATTACCTCTAACTTGATTGATTGATTGATTGGTGTTTAACGCCATATCGGCAGTATTTCAGCCATATCGTGGCGAGAGCATACATACCTCTAACTTGATATGTATACAGATAGTTTTGTTATTGCCAATGTTAGAACTGGCATTGTATCTCTGTAGGAAGATATTCCGACACACTAAGATTTCTCGTAACCATTTCAGTATTTCTGTGTAGTTAGCTAGCTGTCTCTGAATCAACTTCTGTGATATTGAAAACAGCACCTGGGAACTGAAATATTAAAAAAAAAATTGCATGTAAAATAAGTTTTATCAAATCTTCAAATATTTTTCATAGCAGTACTGAATATTCAGAAATTATTTCAATTTTGAAACTTCACTCTAAAATGCGAAATTAATTAATGCTTTTAGAAAACTTGTTTGCAAATAAAATTAACAGATATAAGAATACAAGTTCTTATTTTTGCAATTGTCACTCAGTCAAATTATTTGAATAATAAAAAACATCACAGTAACGTCTGAATTTACAGTTTCATTTTTTCTGAAAATTCATAAGAGCCTTCTGCCTTCCAATTTTTCACTACTACATGTTGTAATAAGAAAAACATAAATAGGTCATATTTGTTGGCCCAATGATCTTGACAATTCAACATGGTATTTCAAATCCTATGTTTTTGAAAGAAAGAAATCTACATGTGTGCTTTTAACAACCTAATAATTTATCTTCCATTAGAAATTTTCTTATCTACCACATAACCCACAGATATTCAAATACTGGCATCTTTAAAGACTCCTGAGAAATAATGGCAAACACACAATTAAAAGATTTTATTAAGTAAAATAACAAATTTTCTTTCTATCATAATAAAAAATATACCTAACATCCCAGAATGTGTGGATAGGAGATTCTGGATTCCATAACTCTATATGTTCTAATTGATGTAAACACAGCAGTGCCTGAAAATTAAGTATTTTCTTTAAATAACATTTAAATTACAATGCATACAGACTTTATCATGTTTTTAAGAATAAGCATGTCAATCAAGTTGTAATCATTAAAATTTTACATCTGAACTCGATTCAAAATCAGGTAGTGTTAATTATAGATAAATGAAAACAAGTCAAACCTTTAGCTCAACTCACAAAAGATACTCCTGATCCCTCAATGGATTATCTGCCCTTGATGTGATCTGAGATAAATTTCCTTTCTATGCGTGCATCTACATTGAAATCCATTGAATGGTTTAGGAGATGTGTTTACAAGGTATGTGGACAGACAGACAAACATGGTGATTCTTATATACCCCCAAATTTTGTTTGTGGGGGTATGATACAATTAGATAAATCTTAGACTTACTTCCATGGCTTCAGAAGCTACATCAGGCATACAAGGTTGATGGACGAGAGACACCAGTCCATTCATCAGTTCTAATGTACTACTCTGTACCTCATGGCCAGGTTTGCCTTGATTCTAAAAATATCAATTACAGAAATATGATTCTAATAATACCTATTACAGAAAAACGATATCTAAAAATATCAATCACAGAAAAACAATTCTAAAAAATCAATCACAGAAAAACCCAATCTATTTTAAATGAATTATTTCTAAGCGAAATAATTCACACCATTAGAAAAATGCTAATTTTTGCAAAAATGAATCATGTGAAATAAAGTTGGTTTACAATTGGACTATTTCTGTTGGTCAATTTACAAATTTGAAATATATTTAGAAAATGTATTCTGTTCTTGCACAATAAAAATAAATCAAAATACCGCTACATTTCTGATTATGAGTATCAAATGTGTGTTTACAATTATTCTTAAGTATTGAGACTTCTAAAAAAACTTCAAATTTTTGTTTAGATGTGGTAGATCACTAACATATACTACATAAAGCTTTTTAATATTTAACACATTTTATCAAAAAGTGCACTATTGTCATAAAATACCTGAAAAACATCATGAAAAATCACTATTTACTAGTCACACTTGTCCTTGCCTTCACTTTCAGTAAGCAGAAACTTAATTTTAAAGGCAATTCCATTCACCATTGTTTAAGATTTTATTGTAGTTTAAGAGGTTACTTGTCTAAAATGGTCACCATGGCTTCTTTCCAAAGGTGACCTCTTATTTCAATTTTGACTGTATGTTAAGAAATTTACTGATAAGTAAATTACAATTTAACTATCCATGTACTCTTGTAAATTATTCAGCAAAAGTTTTTAATTTTTGAATAGAAAATTACATGAAATTTAATTAGTTTTACTTCTCAAATTTTTTTTTTTTTTGGTTTTCTCAATAGATATAATCTGGAGTATGTTTTGGCAGTTGATATTTTTTCCTTTGAGTTGCTGTATTTTATAAATATCTGATTCAATAGATGTGGGGCTTTCTTTTCGATAAGTTTTCATTACTTCAGGAAATTTCTAAAGGTGGTTGTTTTTTCTAACAATTAGATTTTGTGGGTTGTGGTACTATAGATAAATGCATTTCCATAGAAGATGAGGTAAAAAAAGTGCCTCCACAAACCCCCATATAATTATTTCTGGAACAGCCCTAGTCAAAATCAAATTAAAGTTAAAGGAACATTAATCAACCAAGACAATAACTTACATGTAACATGAGATTTGGGTCATCATGGATCAGTCTGACAATCCACAGTAGTAGGTATCTATACGTGGTCATGGTTTCATCTGTAGCTTTGTTTATCTTCTGTAGTGTTAACTTGGATATGGTCTGGAAAGACAGCTGTAAACAAATTTCCATATAAATTATTACTTTACACTGGCTTTGACTCCTGAGTAACTTGACAGGTGCCACTAGTGGTGCAGGAGTTGCCTACCCTTCCGGAGCACCTGAACTAACCCTAGTTTTTGTAGGGTTTCATGTTACTCTAGCTTTTGTTATCAGTTTTGTGTTGTGCATATTATCTTTGTCTTTTGTTTCTTTTTTGTTGGCCATGGTCTTGTCTGTCTTCTCATTTAATTATTTTTGTCTGCCCTTTAAACGATAAGCCATAAATGCAGATGTGATCTTACAAACAACATTTATCCTGCCACAGTTAGTTACTGTCCCAACCCAGAAATCTGTGTTTTCAGCAATTTCAACCATTTTATGTTTTGCTTACCGTTTTAATGTTAAAATCTGATTTTAACATGATACTAACTTATGTCCAAATTTATATTATCATTTCTCTTACAATGTAGAGCGGCTTTAAACCGTTATTGAGCAAAAAAGTTTTGAATTTTTTTTGTAAGAAAAATTCTTTTTTACATTTTAGGTGTATTATGACATCACAATTTTATTTTATAAATAATGGAATCATGTCAAAGTTATTAATTGAAATACATCATTTCTTAATAATTATTCAAAAATCAATAAATCTGACCAGAAATTATTTAAGTATATTTTTTAACAAAAGCAGAATTTTAATATTTAAATCTTTTGGTCAAACACTGTAAGCAAGGAACTAAACCCATCAAAATGCTCTCATATCATATAATGTGTAAAATAAACATGTTAACATACATAAGGCAGTATAACCCCAGCTCCTGATTTGGGTGCCGTATGGGCTGCCATTCCTTGTGTCACTTTGTTTAATGTGTCTGTGAACATGTTCCGTAACTCTGCAGCCTTGCCATAAATAATTGTAATGTTTGGCCACCATGGTAATCTTGGCTGATAAAAGAAAACATGACTTGATTTTAGAAATACAAAAATCTAAATTTCAACAAAACATTAATCTTGCCTGTCTTCAAACATTTACACTAAGGGCCTTTTAACACTAGGCTTTACTTAATCTAGATCAAGTTAATTGAGAATACAGGTATCTCACTGGACAAGCATTGGAGTTGTGGGTTGAGTCAATCTGGATTAAATCTGAATGCAAAGCAATCCAAAGCCCATCAGTAACATTATTTTATTATAACGCCAGATTGTATTTACACTACAGTTTAATCAAGATTACCTTTATCTGAATTAACTAGTTCAGATTGAGTTAATCCAGATTAAATAAAACCTAGTGTGAAAGCAATGACTTTAATAAATATACAAGAGTTCTTCTCATAAGAATAAATATATGATCCTACTAAACATGAATATGTTATTCCATTTTCAGTGTGATGTTTTTCTCTTATTCTTTTATCATTGCCTTGTTATTGATTTTCTGTTTTAACAGCTTCGTCATGTCTACTGGGTATGTTCATATGAAAATTTCTGTATATTAAAATCCGAGAAGAAGTAAAAGAATTTCGTAAAAACTTCTCAAAAGATATTTTAAGGTGTGTTTAATGTCATAATGAAAAGAAACGTGGGGTCACTGGTGCTATGAAATGGGTAAAACCTGAGGAGTTCCAAAATCTGAAAAAAATGTCTGAACATGAGAGCAAACATTGTCAGCATCAAAATCAGAATGATTCAGCAACTTTGAATAATTATATTTCAAAACTAAATGAAATATAAAATCATAGCAGTACGATACTTGAAATGTTGCATAAATACTACAAGAAAAATACAAGAGGAACTGTATTTTTTCCAATTCTTTATTTTGAAGGTTGTATAAAGACATGTAGTCTAACCAGAAAAAAGGTGCGATATGGTATAAATATTCAGTCAACAAATTACAGATAACCACGAGCATAGAAATCTAACAGATCTTAAAAAGTCTAAAACGACAGAATATAATTTTTGTATAAGATATCTACCTGAGTGATGATTCTATGTAGTGCATTGACTAGAACAAAATGATAGATGGGTGGTGAGTTTGGATGAAGGCAGACTTTGAGGACGTCATTATTGTGTGGTGTAATTCGAAAACAGGAAACAAAACAGTCATTATAGAGATCCAAGTCTACAATACTCTGTCCTCTGGCAAATGGCTTTGTGTTGGGTGGAGGGTTGAATAATAATTGCTGAAAAAGAAAAATAAACATAATATTTCAGTATCTAATCAATGTCCTGATTTTTCAATAATATACACAGAATACTTCAATATCTAATCAATGTCCTGATTTTTCAATAATATACACAGAATACCTTAATATCTAATCAATGTCCTGATTTTACAATAAAATACACATTTTTCTGTATAAACAACATATTGGAAAACAGCAACAAATAAATAGGCCACATTCATTATTTAAATACTATTTGCTTGAAAGTACTTTTCACATAATTTTGTAAGTTATGAAATATTTTTGACTGCCATTATGAGAATTTTTTTTTTTAATTTTAATAATAGCAATACTTTTTTTAATCTTTTTTATTCTACAAATGAAATCTTAATTTGGAATTCTAAAGTTTTGGAACCTAGCAAACCTGATATAGGTTAATCCAAAAAAGAGCTATGTATTCAGAAGAATTCAGGATAAATTAATAAAACAAATGATGAAATTTTGTGAAATTGTACGTCTGGTATTTCTGAATTAAAATCAACAAAACAAAAGCAAACAGCAAAACATATAAATGTATGCCAAGAAAGTGTCCTTCCTGTTATATATTTCTTAGGAAAAACCATGAGGACAATATTTCCAGATCATCAATGTGTTTTATTCTGTCTTGGTCTTTATCTTAGGAAACAATAGTAAAAGTTGACAATATTTCATGCGGGACACTATTTTATGTTACATAAAACTTATAAATTCACAAGCCTCACCTTGAGATCACTGATAACAGATTGCACCAAACTAAATAAAACATTCAGACGATCATTGATACTGATGTATGTTGAGGCTTTACACAGACGAACACATGTGACAGCAGCACCTTCCGTTAACTTTGATGCAGCATGATGTGGGGAAATGGCTTTTTTCACTTCATCAATGAAATGTTTCTGAAAAATAAAATTTTAGAAATAATCAATCCATTGAAAAAATTCTTATTCATACCTACAACTTAAAACTTGTATATTAAGTACTTCGTTAATTTGAATCCAACAAATCAATTTGAGATATAATAGATTTTGTGGTACTGACATGATTTTGCACACATTAAACAGGAAGAGGTTATCATTTACCTAAATTCAGTGACACCCTTTCTCTAATTTTGTTGTGTCCTCAACTTGTTTTTAAAAAAAGTGATAATAAACCAACATGCAAAAATTATCATCACCAAATGCATTTTGGCACACTGGTACCTCAATTGACAATGTCACAACTGTTCAGTTTGGTTTTTCAAACAATATTTTAATTAACACAGTCAAATCACCCAAAGAATTAGAGAACAAAATCTAACACTGTTAAAACATTGATAATCATATTTTCTACAATAAATGCTTGACAGTTGAATATTTACTTGTAACTAACTTGATTGCAGAAAATAAGATTATCATTGGCTAACAATGCAAGATTGTCAACGTATCAATTGTATAATCTAAAGGATTAACCAAAAGAACTACTGTCACAGAAGTTGCATAGTTGGATATCTAACTTGGCTGGTTCTCTCCCTAACATCCAAGTTACAGAGTATCCTCATATCTTTAATCAGATGGAGTCCAAGGCCATTCTCAGGAGTGTATCCTCCCTGGCAATATTTCATTTATGATGTGACAAATGGTGCATAGTTATGCAATGAAACAAACCTGACAGTTCATATTTGAGGAAATAAAATGTTGCTGTTGTTTGTTTTGTTTGTTGTAAATAATGATTAATAAATTAAAAATATTATGACAATGATGTGTACGAGTTCTAACTGTTTCATGTATAATAAAATTTGAATCTAGGAGCAGCCTTGATTTCAAACCAAAATATAATGTTGGACCCTTTCTGTCTAGATATCAAATATGTAATATAATCAGACATCTGTATATCTTGCCAGTCTAGACGTCTAACCTACCTTTTTCAGATGTTGGGCTGAACAAGGAGCACCATTATCAGCATTGTTTATCTCTTCCAAGATTTTCTAAAAATAAACAAATACATGAATAACTATCAAACAAAAACAGTAAATAATGAATATATATTACAAAAATGCTTTTTTCATTTATTGTTATATATTCACCATTTTTGCATTAGATTACCTCAATTGTCGTGTTTTATGTATAGTTTCACATTTTGTATTTCGGGGCCTTTTACCGCTATTGTAGGCCATATTGGGACCTGTAGAAGTTCTAATGTCATTTGGTGGGTGGCTGTCTCATGGACAATCATGTCACATCTCCTATTTTTCAATTAAAGCTTGCTACATGATACATATCCCAGTTACAGCATAACAACAATGTACAACAAGGCACTACATTACCATTTGTCAGGCTAAATAATATCGGACAAACAGAACCAACAATAAAATTGTCCTATAGGACAAGTAAAAAATAATATCTTTCTACCCTTAACATTTCTAAGCCTTATCATTACTCCTAATAAGAGAAAATAACCAAAGAATAAAACACAGAAATAGAAATGAACCAAAACAGTTGCATGGTGTACTAAAAAATCACCAACATATTCATGCTGTTCCACTTTCAGTTTGGTGAAGTGAGTTTCTTTGTTGGACAAGTTGATCTTTTCTATCACTTGTCCGATGAAAACATTACAAAAGTATGTTACTGTAGACCCCATTACCGGAGCAAGATTCACAATCTAAAACATCTATGTCTGCACAACAAGAACAGTTAGAACGTCACATGTAATCACATATCATAATGCTTGTTATATCTCCTACTACTTGGTTCTGCAACCCAGTAGTAAATCAAATTGTACTGACCAAACACTTTCTCATTTACATATTTCACTTCATGTCAAAACATTTCTGGAATTCCTTGCCATCATCTTCAATTGGATTTTTTTAGCAAGAGGCCAAACTGGTACAATTTGGGAGTCTCAAAAGAGTATTTCTTTGGATTTGATAAAAGGGGTCCCAAATGGTTTACTTTTCAAACTAAATATTGCTTATAGTGACAATCTTGGTGTTTGGGCAAATTTTGTGTTAGCTATAGCAGGGATTTCAATAGGGACCAGCACCCGGTGATTTGTTACCCCTTCGTTTGGTTTAAATGGCTGGTTCAAATTTTGATTGAAAAAAAAAATAAATATTATGATTAAAACTTAATATTCCTTTAGATAAACAATTAGCGTAGTCGAGTTGTTAAATCATGCTTTGTTTTGTTGTTTTCGTCAAGGTCAGCGTCTTGTTACTTTAATGTTCGTCAATCGTATGGAAAAGGAAGAGACTTCCGAATGGACAAATAAACCTAATCGACCTAGTGCTTTAAATTGAATGAAGTCAAAACCAATTACAAGCATCGATTTGACATCGTGGTTAAACATGTTTCATATTAATACCTGTCAACATCAATTACATGCAGTAATCAGCTGAAAAAATACCCTCAAAATCAAATTGTCA
>JAULBM010324182.1:0-13361 GCA_032357055.1 Geukensia granosissima | reverse complement strand
CTACGGACGACAACGCCGACATGCCCATAACATAATACAACCACAAAATTTTTGCGGTCGTAAAAAAATTAATCATGAATCTTACCTATAAAAAAGGGAGACAAATCTTAAAGAATATACAAATAATGTATGCAATCCCAGTATTTGAAAATTGGGAAAACACCTGAGGTAAAAAAATGATCATTATTTGAAATTTCTGAGGTAAGATCAAATAAGGTACAAAACAATTGGCTTGGTCATAATAGTGATCAGCGTAGTATGTGAAAGAAATGATCCTTTCAGTTTACTGCTGATTATGACATTTGAAGGATGTCGAGTATTGTTAATTGTTTGAAAGACACTGGTTATATCTGTTGGCTGATCAGACTATTGTCATGTTGTTACCAAGTATTGTTCATCATCTTCTACAGGAGAAGACATATTCTTTCCTCCATTTAAAAATATCTGCAATAAGAAAATTAAGGGAAAGAGAAATTAGTGCAGTTAAAAGGCATAAAAATCACTTTGTTAGCATGCTTAATCAACACATCAAACACCTGAAAAACAGGGTTAAATGATATTACCCTTAATCTTGAGTGTTTCAGATTCTTTTCAAAAGTTGTTGATTAAATATCTTTATTAAAAGTTGACATTTACAATATCAAGACAAATTCAAGCTATTTGTAAAATCAGGTGTCTTGTCTGCAAAGACAACTACCCCAGTGGAGAACCAATCCATCATCAGCAGCATTGACCAAGTTGTGGAAATTAAGTATGCAAAATACTTTGGTTATATATTAAATTCTCTTAACTGATTTCTGTTAAAACAAGAAGACACATTGTGGACACAGAATTGTCTCACTAGTGTACTGACTTTGTAACAAACAAATCTGGACTGGAGTAAGAGAAGCATTTGACTTGAAAATCAAGTCAGTGACAGATATTTTGCACTGAAAACAAACTATCATAATAAATTGTATCAGAATGGAAAATAGCATCAAATACTGTTGAATTGTCATATGCTGTTTTGCTGACAAAAGCACCCAGGGAAAAAACCTTGACTCTTAGGCAACAAAAATGAGTTATAGGGCATATGGATATTGGACAATGACATGCACACTAATTAATACATAAGCAGACAATATTGATACTCCTGACCTATCATGTGTAGGTCATGTAGGTCATGTATGTCCTTGACCTAAGAGAAAATGAATTCAATATGAAAACGGAAAGATATGTGTTAAATGTCAGAGACAGCCCTATACATAAGTGAAAAATAGTGGAAATTTAATAAATATAGAGGTCTCCACAATGAATTCAACAAGGGTAGATTTCCACAATTAAATCTGTATGTTCTGACAAAGTATTCTGTATATTCATAACTAAACATATATTTTTAATATATGATGCCAGAGATTAGGAGGCTGAATTGGCAAACTGTTACAAAACTACGATAAATCTAACATTTAGCACCATGCTATCTATCTTAACATAATACATCACCGTGCCTGCTGTCCCTAGCTTGTCATTACTATAACTTTAGGTTTACTCTTTTTTTTTCTACCTTTTACTTAATAAACTGTGGATCATTATGCAACTTCAACAGATATCAACCTATAAACTAGCTATTTCATAACACTTTATTATTAAGATTGAAAAAAATTGGGTGGTGCTCAATTTCTGACAATGCCAAATTTCTGAAATTTTTATTGAATTTCCAACTTGAGACATCAATAAAAAATTTTACTTTTCAAAATTAAACAGCCATATATCTTATTTTGCACAGATAAGTTATTTCTGATTACACAGTTTATTGTGATTAACTATCTCTATCAGGAACTAAGGTGCTTTTAAAACACATCATATTATGACTGCAGCATGTGAAAGGATTTTGATAAGAGTGTAAGCAGTATTTTGCGAGGCAATAATGTGCTGGACACAGTAAAGTGCTGGACTCTGTTATATGAGTATTTAATGACCATTTAGACCCCCATTAACCCAGAAACTAGCATACCGGTAACTTTTAATCCATTATTCATGAGGAATGATTTGGAAAACCTCCACCAAAATTGTATGAAAAACAAAAATTTTCCATATCATGTGTATTTGAACTTTATGCTCACTATGATCCCTTTAGGCTCGAAAACAGTTAAGAGATAAAATGGATGCATTATAATTATGGTGGAAAATGCAGGTTATACCTTTATTCCATAAACACTTATCACCTTAAAAAATACAGTACATTTGTGTTTTACCTTGTGACTCTCTCTCTGCTTATACACACCATACAATACTGTTATGAGAAGTATTAAGGCACCACTGGACAACAAGACAATCTGTATAACTTCCACTGCTAACTGTGGTATAAACAACATCCGCTTTAGTTGGTTAGCATACTTATCATTTACTACAGCACTCTGAAAATAAAAAAAAATAAACTCAAATTAGTTAGCATGTTTGTAACATAAGTACAACATGTATCATAATCATAAATATTCAAAAATAGTTAGCATGATTGTGATTATGATAATAATGTCTGCATACAGGAATTCACTCCAGCTGGTTAGCTTGCCTACTGATGAACAATAAAACTTAAGTGTACAAAGGATAGGTTTCTTTTGTTCAGTGGATACCAACGAAGTATCTGAGTAAGACTAAATATAAATGACAGTCAAATTATATGCAGTTGTGGTTCCTTCAAAATACTTCTGGTAACAACAAACTTAAAAAGTTCCTAATTTTAGGACTTTAACCAACTACCATGACAACAACAACTTACTGGAATTTACATGGGCTGTTCCCATGACATTGGAAATTTTTTTTCAGATTTATGACTTTTTTATCTAAATGCCATTGAAGCTTGGAAAGGCAATGTAACTGCCAGAGCAGTACTAGAGAAGATTGCAGAAAATAGTGTGGATTTTGGAAATGCAGCCAGTAATTGAAGGATTGTTTTAATCTGGAGATATTTCAAAACTGGAAACCTGTCTGAAACTGCACATCTTTCAGCCCCTTCATCAGTCTATGTTATTCCGTAGTCGTCGATGAAAATATATTGAAAGATTTTCATCTTGCAGCTTGAAATAAAATCACTGAAACCTTCCAGGCTATTAAAATCTGTCAAAATGAATTAAATACTGATCATCTTATTTTGGAATGCTTTTAAAGACTTTCAATTTCTGTCAGATTTCAAAATTTTAAGATTCACTAAACTTATTTTTTTGTAAATTACCAGTATGGTTTAAAAATATTTTTCAAGTAAAATATGATTCATTTATTTGTGCTTAATTTCCAGCAGGCGATAAAGATGAGAACAAGTTAGCAAAAATGATATCAATGTCGTGTCCAGTCACTGGCAAAAAAAGGTTTGATAGGGGTTGTAACTGCATCTTGCATCTGACCACCTATGGACCACTTGAAACAGGCTTATGTCTAGAACATGGCATTCTAAGTCATTATGATTTTCTCTGGAAAAGTTTGGAATCAATACATCCTCAACACTAAGGATGTTGTCTTCAGTCGTCACCAAGACCAGAGACCTAGAACTCTGATAAAATTATTTCTCTAATTGTTATGCAGTTTCATACCATTTGACTGATTTAAAAATAAAATTGATAATCAATCCGGGTGCACTGATTATCAAAGCAATGTGCTATTTAACTGATTATGACTGACAATGTCCATATTAAACTCTGGTTTTTAGACAACATTTTAACTTAAAATGGCAAAATTTGTCCACTGATGTATTAGAGAAACAAAAGCTTACATTGTCAAAACATTGATATACATATTTTACAATCTGGCCAAGGCTAGAAATTGAAAGTTTAACTATCTTGATTGTAAATCAAATGATTTTCAATGGCTAACAATTTAAGATTTTCTCTGTTAATACTTAGTAAATCTATTTTCTTGTGTGGTGCCAGAAAAGCCCCAGAATGCTTGATAAAGCCACTGCACTGCACTGAACCTTTCAATAATACATTTCCATTATAAACATTACCAGTAACACCTCTTAATCTTAATTAGATTATCAAAGTGATTCAATGGGGCTTCAAAAACAAGAAGCTTCAACGAAAGTGCAGAGAAATTAATATCAAGTCAGGAAAGAATTAACACAAAGTGCAATATACTCCCACTCTAAAAGAAATGTTTATTTTCTCTGCAAAAAACAATTTTCTATAAAAAGTGTAAATATTGTGAAGAAGTTTATCTAGAGGTAGATTGATAAAGGTCAGATTTTATCTCTATGTTTTCCTCAACAAGATGATGGCAAACTCATCAATAGACATATGAAATGGATCAATGCCAATTTCATTATCTGTGTATGAAATTAACATCAGATTGTTTGACAGAAATAGAAGATGCCTGGTTTTAAGCAGTATAATGGGGGAGGTGGTATTTAAAGTCAAGAACACCTGAACACCAGTAAAGTGGAAAATACAATTATGCAGTGGACCAGATGTTTTTAAAAACAAACAGTGTTTTAGCAAGGTTGGAAAAAACCTTGTTTTTTTTTAAGTATTGCCCAGGCCAGAGGCAATCTTTGTGGAAAAACCAGGTTTTACCGTGTTTAATGGCTGGGCAATGCTTAAAAAATTAATTTTTAAAAATGAGTTAAATGGAGGAATTTAGAATTTAAATGAATCTGCATTTTCAATACTTGAGGCTTATAAGACAGATTTTTAAGAACTTTTTATCATTTTTTTCAAGATTCAAGTTTGATCTGGTCTGATTGAAACTGGCTCAGTGAATGCTAAACCTCCCCAAACAATTGTCTTTTTTTACTGACACGGACAAGATGTTGTCAGAACTAAACACTCTACCTTTAAACATTGAAAGCACATTGATTGCATCTATACCATTTGTTTATGCTTTGAACAATACATGAACTGGAGTGGTGATTAAATTTGAAATTGAAAATAATGATGCCAACTTCAATATTTGGTCATGTTTTCAACTGGAAACAGAAATCTTTCAGCAAACCTGGATATTTGATTTCAAATTGGATAATTTGAAAACTTATGACTGGACAAAATCTTTAAGCACTTAGACATGGACCCATATTTAGCCCTAAAATAAGATTTTGTAAATCACAGAATTATATTGTAAAGTTAGAAGTTAAAATAATTGTGTTTAAAGGAATATTGGAACACCGAATAAGACTTTTTTCTGAAAACCATTACCAAATGTTTACCATTATTAGAAGTTTATCTTTAAATTAAGAGAATAAAATACTTCCTTCCCCCTCCCAACATAACTAGCCCTTGGTCAAATCAGAACAAATTATTACTGCCATGAATTATTTCTTAAATTAATATTGGTCCTAAGACTACTATTTTCATATAGACCTGTCAGTCTTGTGACAAAATTTTAACAGTATCACTGGAGCAGTAGTTGCTTACCCTTCCGGAGCACCTGAACTCACCCTTGTTTTTGTAGGGTTTGTGTTACTCCAGCTTTAGTTTTCAGTGTAGTGTAATGTGGTCAATGTTTGTCTTTTGTTTCAATTTGTTGGCCATGGTCTTGTCTGTCTTCCGACTGAACGACTTCTGTCTGTCCCTTTAATATGGTATCTTTAAATTCCTTTTAATCTTTATACACATAATAATACCAAGACATGTTTATATTGTTACTGACTGTGATGCTCAAACAGGATGACCTCTACATACAGTACATACACCAAAGGAGATAAATCTAATTAAATTTGATTTACCATACAACTGGCAAACAAAGCATAACATTTGATGATATGTCAATTTTTTTATACCCTAAAGGAACCTCAAACCAATGAAACCTTGGTGACCTGTACATACATTACATGCACTAAGGGGAATAAATCTAATTAAATTTGATTTACCATACAATTGGCAAATGAAGCACATCAAACACAGGAAGATTGATGGGTTTTAACAAAAGTGCAAACAAACTATTAGAGACTAAAGTACAATGTCACTTTCATGAAAATATTATAAGTTATATTTATCAAAGCATACTATGATAAATTATGAGACATTACTGAAATGAAATTATCATGGAATATTAGGCAGTGCACAGAATAAAAAGGAATGGGGCATTAAGGCATGCTTTGGGCCAAATATAAGAAGGTATTTTCATCTGTCTGTACTTTATTAGGACATCAAGAATAAAAGTACAGGCTTTTTCAACAAAAATAATGCTGAAAATGGTTGATTTGCTCTGCTTTTGAACCATCAATGGATTTCACTAAAAGTTGTAAGTTTGAAATTGATCATAAGTGTGTGACGTAACAATCAAAATAATATTGTGACGTAAAAACTTATGATCATTTCTAGACTTAAGATTCTTTGTGAAATCCATTTCATATTTCCTAAAAGAATACATTAAGGACATTGAAAAAAACAACAAAACATTTTAATAAAAGTTGAAGGATGCATAGTTCAAACATTTTATTAAAAGTTGTTCTTGCATCAGCTCAAATTTTGCCATAAAAAAATGTGCTTAATATGGTACAAAATGAGCAAAGATGAGACATTTAATAAAAAAATGTATATTTGCTGACCGTTTTTCACATTAAGTGTTCAAGTACCAGGAAAAAGTTAACTGGGCCAGAAAAGGGCCAAACTGTCCCTGCTCCTATTATCACATTTCATATAAAGCAGTTTTCTAATTGACCAAATGTTTCAAAAATAGTTACTCTTTACTTCATTTTCCTTCTTGAATCAGTATCTAGTTTTGCTTCATTTAATAGCATATTAAGGTGAAAATGTTAGAATTAGAGTGCATGAGTGTGAGGATGTAAAAATTTGATGATAAAATGCTTTTTTCCTGCTGGGCACTGTAGCGGTCTCCAGGGCTCGACCAACAGAGCTGACCCAGCGCGAACCCCAGGTAGCGGATAGGGGGAGCCCTCTCGTTGGGGGCTGCCAGGTTATAATACAGAGGCCTGTCCGTGGACCATAGTGGGTGACGTGTGTGGAGAATGCCACACTCCATGCACATAAAAGATCCCTTTTGTAGTTTTTATCAGATCAAAAAGAGAAGGCTAATGCCGCTATAAAAGGCTAAATTTCCCGCCCCTACCCATCACTCCCTTTTCCAATTGCAGTCAAAAACCATTGCCCTATTGTGTCCCATCCAACTTCGTTTTAATATTGATAATTGTTGAACTTGTTCTCATCCTGAATATGCATGAAATATTTGCCACTTGAGTAACCAACAATCAATCATTTTTACTGGCCAAGTTAATGGGAAAAATATAAAATTTAGTTGATGTGGGACCCGTTAGTAAGCTGAAATTAATTTTAACCAAGTTTCTTAACCAAGTCATTTATGTGTAAAATATAGGTCAAAGACAGCATCTGAAGCATACTTTGCAATTGATTCTGAAGTTTTTCTTTGTTCTAAGCATTTCCTTGAAACATAACCCAAAAATATCAGAAATATTATAATCTTGCAAATATCAAATCAAATAGGATCATTATTTCACATAGTCCTTAAAAATTTCAAGAGCCCTTACAAGCAAATTCTTTAAATTCTTTTTATTTATCAAGGGGAATAACTACTGTCTTAATGTTCAACAATAAGATCACGCTCAGCTATGTCCAACTATTTTTGTAAATGTAGACTTGGAAACTCCATCTGAAACAACTGTAAAATGAGATGTCACAATGGGACATCTGACATTATCATAACAAGAGCTGGGAGAACACAGCTGATATGCCTGTCTGAGACATTTTTATAGATCCTGTAAGGCCACTCCAAATTAATTAATAGTTCTTTGGATTCACTCACTCCTCATATTATGGGTTCAAAATTTCAAGAAAACTTTACTTGTCCCATTTTTTTCTAATTTTTTTTGAAATTTTCATCATTATTCCTAAATATCAAAAATTAAAATTTGCTCACTCGCTCCTAAAAAATACAAAAAGACAGGAAAAACTTTTAACTGTTGTATTTGCATCAGTTTTTCAGGTTGCGCTGCAATATTTTGCCATTGCAAGAAAAAAATATTATTTAAAAATTCCGCTCGCTGGCACCCATTTTTATCACTGAATATCCAAAGAACTAAAAATAAATTTTGAGTGGCCTAAGCTTCATTATTGAACTAAATTCAACAAAAGGTAAGTTTCTTTAATGATCACATTTCTATTTCTCTGTTATGCGTTATAAATGTACTGATCAAAGTTTCAGCTGGAAATCTATATGTCCTTGCTAATGGCTTCTACTTCTGTCAGAGGTCATTTTACCAAATTTTATGATGGAAATGGTCGATGTGATCTGATATAATGTTCAAACAGGATCAATTTTCAAACTAATCCAATCAACTATCCATATAAAACTTCTGTATAAATTTTAACATCATCAAACAAAAAATAATGTTGCAAATATGAAAATAAAAAGGTAAGGGGTAAATGTCAGAAACTGCACCCTGACAAAGCATGATACAACCGTAGCATCTTGACATGTTTAAGGTGAACAACTGAACCTTTGATTAAGTGTGGACACAGTATTTTGTTGGACACAATAATGTGCTGGACAAAGTATTGTGTTAGACACAGTATAGTGCTGGACACAGTAAAGTGCTGTACACAGTTAAATGCTGGACACAGTAAAATAACTGGATTATAGATCATTTTGACTCACATTATCATCAAAACTGGTGGTGCTTTGTGAAATTTTATATAAGGAATCAAAATCAGATGAAAAATAAAATTTTTCCATATTATTCAAAATTAAATCCCCCCCTCCCCCCCCCACTTTGACCCCTTCTAGCTGGTAAAAGATAGAGAAAATCTGTAGACAATTTACTGAAAGCTGCCACTGAGAGGAATCAAATGTAAAAAAAAACATCAAAATCACTTTTTTACACTATGACCCCTTTTGTACAAAAATTGGTAAATGCTACATTTTTCATGAAGAATCATTTGGAAAAAACCATCAAAATCGGATTAACACTAGAATTTTTCATATTATACAAAATTAAATTTCCCCTCCTGCCACTACTTTGACCCCTTTTAGCTCAAAAACATTAAAAGACAGAGAAAAGCCAATGAAATACTACTGAAAGCTCTCACTGAGAGGAATCAAATGCCAAAAAAATCCATCAAAATCAGATGAAAAATAAAATTTCTCATCTCCTGCAAAATCACATTTTTGTAACCCTTTGACCCCTTTTATACAAAAATCGGAAAATAGCTACAAAAAATTTTGGGGTAACTTTTGTTGCATTTTTCAGAAGGAATCATTTGCAAAAAACCCCATCAAAATTGGATGAGGTATTAAAAAGTTTCAAATATTAGGATGTGGCAATTTTTGGACCCCCTATAAATGTATATGATTATGTTATTTGTTTTATGCACATTTTCAGATTTAGTCTGTCTGATGTCAAACAAGCACCATGGACAGAAAAGTATTCTGGAGAAATTCTTCCTAGGATCCATTGTTAAATCAAGTCTGCTATGGCTGCCATCATTAATTAAGGGTTGGCACAAAATCCATAACATTCATAGTGACCATCCAAGGTTTATTTGAACAACAAATCATGTCAATCAACTTGGCAGTTTCAAATAAGAGAATAAATTTCTTATAGGGTCCAATATTAAATTTATTCAAGCTGTGGCAGCTACACTCAAATCAAAGTGCTGATAGCACTGGCAGGAGGATTTGCAATCAAATGTGTGTATAAAATTCTAATAACTGGAGCTGAACATTTCAGGTGAAGAAGAAGTTTAATAGGGCAGAGAAAGACATTCACACAAATTGAACAAGCATGCGAAATATTATTGGTTCACAATATGGCATATGTAGTTACAAAGAAACTCATCAGAACCAAAAACTTGACAAAAGTTGCTGGGTCATATAAATTAAGCAAGTGTCAAATTTGCTTAAGGCCTTAGTGTGACCTGTAGTTGTTTTTTATTCAATGTTGGATGGCTGTCTCATAGAAAACACACAACATCTCCTTTTTCTATATATATAGGTTTTTTAAAGAAAGAATATTGAATATATGAGAAAGACACAATGCCAATCTCATATTTATCAAAAAAATTTAAATGCCAAATATAACTGAGTATAAAAAACATTTCTTATTTTAACATCATCAAACATGATAGGAGCCAAATAAGGAAGAGCAGTTTAACTTTAAGCATTTCTTGTTACATTCATGGACCAAATGAAATACACAGTTAATGACCTAATTAATCAAGGAATTTTACAAATTACAGTGTTGAAAAAAATGTAAACTGTATTTTTCTAACATACATTCCAATACCTAGAAAAATATAAATTAGATGTCCATTTTTCAGTTTTATGCAGTGTGAAGTTGATTCAGAACTAGCAGGCAATGGGACTGTCTTTGTGCAATTTAAAAAAACCATTTCATAGAAATATTTATTAATATTTGGGATTTTGCTTGTCAATTAACTTTAACATATAGTTTTTAGTCAGGGCAGTTTAGAGCTTGTTGCAGAGAGTTGGGTTCCACCAATGATGAAGGCCTTGTGGATACCTACAGATTTTTGCTACTTAAAAATATACAATTATTTGTACAGCCAGCTGAGCATAAACAAAACACAAGGAGGCCTGAAACTTGCTTTGTATTTTATTTGTCATGCTATACAGGAGCGATAGCAACATACATTTGTGAATGTTTATAAACCCATGTAAAACGTATGTATAGTACCACAGATGAAAAACTGATATTTTTCAACGTAAGATTTATGGATGGTTTACACACATAAAAAACCAGCGTTTTACTGATGTTTTGCATACTAAATAAGTTGTCTTAGTTTCACAAAAAAAAAAAAAATCAAAAGGCTGCTGTTTTATATAAATTTATGGTGTGGCAAATTTTACCATTTTTCCATGCGTAAAACGCCTATTTTAAAACAGATAATTTTCATGTATACAACATCTGTCACGAACATATGTAATCAGGGATGAGAATCTAGAAATTTTTTATAATGGCCTTTCTAGAACAATGTGGTATCATGAGTCAACTTACTTGTATATCTAGAACTAATAAAGGACAAACTGTTCACTTTATTGCAGGAGGGAAAATAGAAGAAAAGGTCCAGTAAGAATTGAATTATTTTCTTCCCTTAGGTTTACTACCTTTGTATAAAGTTTTGTTGATTAAGAAGTTACTTTCATAAGATCTATACAATATATGGAGAAAAATAGATAAACATAGTCTAATTATTGCCTTTTTTAAAGATAGACTGTATCACTATTTCTCATGATTTGTACTAATCATGGATTAAGTTTTATTCATGATTTAGAGGAGCTTTACTTACAAAGTCAATGCAGTACATGTATCAAGATTTAAAAATGTAAATTCAGAAATTATTGCATGCATTTATTATTGCCAATATTCAACAACAATAAAGCCAGTTTTATCTTCCAGTGTAACACAACATAACTTGAAAAGGAGTTGGTTCAATAAGGACCGTTTTTGCTTAAAAAATGAAGTTTTAGTATAAATTTAAAGTTTCACATTTTTTATAAACTCTAATATAATATCTTAATAAATAACTTACCATTTACATAAAAATTGTAAGATTAAGTGATTTTAACATCTCAAACTTCGTCTAAAAAAGGAAAATCTACTGAATTAGCTGAAAAACATCTCATTGATACTTGTTTTTTTGTCATTTCAGTATTGGGTGCATAGTAATTACACCTTAATTTTAACATATATTTTGTAGTTTACTGAGCTACATCATATGTGTTAATATTTAGGTGTAACAAACTTGCGGCAAAAAACTTCCAAACAATTAACAAAAAATATTAACATTTTCAAGATTCTAGGAATTTAACGTAATTTGATGACATCAGTATCGTAAGCACGTGGACTTTGATACAAAAAATAAAGCTGGGCATATTAAGGCTATTTATTTTTTTTTCAACAAACATTTTTAGATAACATTTTACTAAGGTTTTATGATGTGCAAATTTCTGGCCAGAACAAACCCTACTGGGTCTTGTCCTTTCAGAATGCCAATTTAAATTATTGCAATTAAAATCTTGAGGCAATCTTGCAATAATAAAAACATCACAGTAATTTCTGCATTTACAGCAAAGAAAAATGTTCAATTGCGGTATCTACACTTACTGAAGTCAGAATGAAAATATTTTCTTTCATGCAAATCTTTATACGAGGTTCTAGATTTCTTTAAAGTTTAATTGACAGAGAGAAAGACAAATGGACAGGATGATTCCTATGTTCCCTTCCAAACAATATTTTTTATCTCAATTATGTTCATATGGTTCAAACAGCTTGTTTCAGGGTTGCACAGAAATGGTAAAGACTTATCAAGGGTTGATTATCAAACTTCAGGCCTTGAGAGTAATGGATGTCTAGATTATTCTGTTCCATGTTTATAAATCCCAGATAAATAGCAATTCATAGTACACTATTTACAGTCATTGTTCTTACCTCGTTTAACCAGAATACTGGTAATATCACTGGATTTAACTTCAATGTTTCTCTGTAAAAGACAAAATATTATAAGTAAACTATATGTGTGGTATTTTTACAGAAACCAAACATAATATTATGACAAAAGGTAAACAAATACTGCATTAGTCCTCATAAGTTCATCTACCCAAACATTGAATTTCATTCAATAAACCTAAGAAGATGCAAAATGTGGTTGAAATTATACAATCGTTTTACACCTGGCAAAGTAATTGCGCTATTTGTCCATATCTTACTTTGTCCAAATTTATACTTTTGGGTATCCTGTTGGGATATCTTTAATTTTTCATTTTTGTATAAAAGCAACAAACAGTTTCCAGTATACACCTTAACATGGTAAGCAAGGACAGTGTTCTCCCTAGGATCTTATAGCGCTGCGGTTTTCAGGGCTATCCACTTTGGTCTCATTGGACTTTCATACTTACCGCAATCCTATATTAAATTTTTAAATTTCAATGTTAATTTGTTTAACAGGAAGCTTGGCTTAATTATAAAAATAGGAGATGTGGCATGATTGTCCATGAGACAGCCACCCACCAAGTGATCGTAGAATTAGCTGTCAAACATGGTAATTATTGAATAAACATCCCATGTAATCCAATTACGCCCAAACCATGACCGAGAGGCCAATCAAATGATGAACAGTGTGTGACCATCTTCATTTTCACATCTTATTGTATCTGTGTTTGAAGAATGTCCAGGTACAATATCAATAATCCGAATCAAGAATGACACAAAACTGCATTTCCATCACTTTTTCATTATAAAATAACAAGTGTGGACACAAAAATGTCTCGCCTGTATATGCGGCTTTCACCCTATAAATGTGTGGACACAATAATTTTCTGATCAAGATATATCTGCAAGTAATACCACCAAGACATTTAAATAAAACAAATCAATAGTCAGAAATTTTTGAAAACAT
>JAULBM010324172.1:0-13361 GCA_032357055.1 Geukensia granosissima | reverse complement strand
CATCCTTTTGGCACCAAAATGTTGCAGTTCATATCACAAGCTATCCATATACAAGATTTTATAATGATATCACAACTTCTTCTTGAAAAACTTCCTTAAACCTTTTGGGACGGACGTACGGACAGAAGACCGAAGAACAGTATGCCCGGCCTGCCTTGCAGGCGGAGCATAAAAAAATATTTTCCCAAAGTAATGTTTATTTTTTAGACTTGTAATTATGCCTCATTCTGTGAATGAAAACAACCACTGGTCTTTGGTAACATGACATAATAAATTACATTTTATGAGATTTTATTATAGATAAAAGATGAAATTTACAGAATATAGTTGAATTATATTTTAGAGATATGAATTAATTCTAATTTTTATCTATGAAAACATGCATTTTGAGATTTTTTCAATGTAAAAAATTTAACATAGAGGGTAATGAGAAATTATTTGTAACAAGGAAAACTAAACTTTTAACTGTGGAAACAAAAGATAAGAACTCCAACAATATATAACATGGCATACTTCATGGTAGAACCTTTTGATATATTTTTACTTAAGTCTTGACAAATTTTGACAAATTACTTGGAATTATTTTGTCACATTTTTCTTTTTATAAACAAAAAGATTTCCATGTGGGGCCCAAAAAGGAGCTGTGTCATGTTCATAGTATGTATATGATACCTTCATTTGATTTTCCTCTGAACCAAAGACAGTGCCTTTATAGTCTGTTGTGTATGTCCAATCAAATGGCTTTATTACATCTTTGATATGTTCACAATCTGACCTACATCACAAAAGAAATAAAAATAGAAGATAACTGTACTGTATTTAGAATCTGAAGTAAATCAATGGATTAAACTGTGGCAAATTGATTATACATGTACTTAATTGAGTTGAACAGATATTTTACAACAGTAAAGATTTATGTCAGAAAAGCTTAATACAATACAGTTTTCTCTGTTCTAATACAATTGTAATTCAAATTCTTTGACTTATATAAAAAAAATAATAAACAGTATAAAGAAATTCTTCAAAATGTTATAGATATTTTCTGCTAAATGTCATAGAAACAACAAGATGTCACTTGAATGCCTCCATTGTGAAAATAAACTACAGATGTTCATAGGCTTCGTGTACGCTTCAAAGCTGGATAAATATGCTCATAAGCCATTTTTTCAGGTAGACATATAAATTATATATAAAACTATCTTTATCATGTGTCAATATATAGTGTTAGATCTTGTTTATGTCAAAATGCCTTATTTTGACCCCTAGTTTTGAATTTAACTCCATCATGTGCATGATTTTTTTTTTTTAAATACTGGTAAACATGTGTATTCCTTAATATAAGTAATAACCTTGCTTCTCTCCAAGCATCAGAAACTGCTACTTTTAGTAAATCATGATGTGCATCTACAGGTTTTAAGGCATCTAAGGCATTAAATTCTATACCAAACCCTGATGCATGTTCTAATCGCAATAAATTATCTGCAAATACCATCTCAGGTACTTGTGGCAATTCTAATTGACCTTCAAATCTACAACAAAGTTAAATAAAAATTATAAACTGCTATTGAGACCAGAATTTTTCTGTTATCTTTGGTTTATGCATGAGCTCTCTATGAAAATAAAAAATCAGAAAAATACACTGCTTAAATGTACGTAATAAACATGAAAAGATGTCAGACTTTATAATGCTGTATAAAATTGCTGCAATACGGAACTTGATTTTAAACTAAAAATAAAAAATTTGTATTAAAATAAGTTGCTTAAAAGTACCATGATCCTTGTGAAAGTGTGCTCAAACTGTCATTAGACCAAAAAAAGATATTTTAGGTTGGGAATTTTTTTAACAGAGCATTAATAAAGGAGGTGATTACATACATTTTACCTCTCCTATTGCATGCATGGTTTAAGGTGTAGCTGTAATACACTTGCCGATCCACTGGTCTCAAAGGAAGGCGCCATTATTGTTAAAAAGCTGACACAGATAAGGGTCAAAAACGAAATGAAAAGAAATGTTGAATCGAAAAAGAAAAAAAAACCCTGCATTTTGGGTATGGCCATAATTTTTTCAAGAAATGCCTTGCATACAGATATTTCTTTTCCTGTGACATCTGTTATTATTCAGAATGTAAGTATATGTTGTACGCAATTAATACGGAAAGAGACAATCTAATTGTAAAAATAACTTTTAAGAACAATTTTTTCGACATTCTATTATGCAATACCGTTCTCTGTCAGGACCTTCCGACTTCAATATATGTGACTTAATAGAAGTACATCTCCATGGTCCAAACTGAAACTTCTCTGTTACTGATCTTGCTTTTGCTGCTGTACTATCTCCTCCCATCATTCTGTACAAAAAATAATGAATAAGAGGTTAAAGTGCTATTGCTGAGGAAACATGAACTACTGCCCCCTTCCATCATTCTGTAAAATACATAACAATGAATAAGAGGTTGAAGTGCAAGTGCAGAGGAAGCATGAACTACGTGTAGTGCCCCCTCCCATCATTCTGTAAAATATATAACTTGAAGTGCAAGTGCAGAGGAAGCATTAACTAGATGTAAAGGCCCTCCTCCCATAATTCTGTACAAAAAATAACAACAAATAAGAGGTTACAGTTTAAGTGCATAGGGAGTATGACCTGACACACACTCAGAGCTGTCAAAACTTTTTTGATAGTGTCAGGCAATAGGTCTTTAGTATACAAGATTCTTGTCTGTACTTCCAAAAGTATCATATGTTTCACTAAGTTCCCTGCCGATGGGCATCTTGAATGAAATTTTGAACTTGTTCCAAACTAACAAAATTGGACCAGGACAGCCCTAGCCAACCCACAAGAAACATTTATGCTATGTTTGGTTTCATTGAAGACAGTTATTTGTCACCTAAGTGCTACAAAAATTGTGACAGACAGTATACCATTAGAAGGCAAAGGCAATATTTATCAATACCCCTACACAAATTGCCTATTCTTCTCCATTTCTGATGGTGTTACAGTAAAATAGAGCTTTCATGCAAAACTTAACATAATTGAAACCAATGTTCATTGTTGTGTCATCCGAAATTGGTATTTCCTTTCCTAAATCGACCTGAGAGAACCATGTTTGCATGAGCTGCCCTCTAATAACAAAACATCATGTGATCATAAAGTGACAATCGTAAAGAGTTTCAACAGCCATGCATGACAGTAGATGAAGTAACTCTCTGTTGTAAATAAGCATGATTATGTTAACTTTTCTTAAATTATATTAAAAATAATTTTTAAAAAGTTTCTCTTGGCTTGAAAGTTAAAAAGCAAGATAAATTCAACACAGATTTGCTGTTTCGTACTGAACTCGTAAAGATATTTGTACAGCACTATCACTTCGGGGTCGTAAATTTGTCGTTATTTTCTTCAAATTCTTTGATATTTAAGCTTATATTTCATTGAAAAGATAATAAACTGCTTGAAACTAACAATATATACAGTATTCAGACAAAGCATGACAAAGTCTGATAACACTGCATGCTTTCAGGGATGTACATTACAGAGAGATTGGTAACTCTTTCACATTCTTTGTTAAATGTTGTAAATATGTAGAGAATCGAGACTTTTATGCTCAAAAACAAAAGTATTTTCAGTTGAATAGACATTTTTTATCATTATCTCATAACATGATAATATTTGCATGTACATTAATAAATTCAGCAATTTTTTTGGCTTAGCATTGACATTTTTTCAGGTTTGAAACAGACAACTAGCCTAGATTAAATGGTAATGAAAGTGAGATTTTGGTATACCACCATGAAACCCTAAAGGCTTTTTTACTGATGATCTTCTTA
The DNA here is from genome assembly GCA_032357055.1 of Geukensia granosissima. Lineage (NCBI taxonomy): Eukaryota > Metazoa > Mollusca > Bivalvia > Mytilida > Mytilidae > Geukensia > Geukensia granosissima. The sequence goes on along the minus strand of JAULBM010324172.1, from coordinate 9,539 downwards.
TTTATGCAAAATTTAATTTTGAAAATTGTAAGTCAATTTCTCTCAATTCTCACACTTCTTGAGATTTCAACGAGAACTTGCGAGTTACCTATCCCTCTAAATATATATGTCCTTGATACTTTGTTGAACATATTGACGCTTTTTGTAGGACTAAACTGTTTGGCAGACAATGGGTCTGGAATGGAAGCAATATTTATCGGAGCTAGTCGTTTTATGTCAGTCGGTCTGACGATTTTGGACAGCTCTGCATGCTAGAGGACCTGGGAAATACGCTGGCCACTCAACTAACATTTGGTAATGGCAGCCATTTACCAGAACAAAACAAAACAAAAAAAATTTGCAGAGGTTTTGAATTATTCGCATGGATGATTCTTGTATAGTTTTAGTCTGTCAAGTTTGATTCTATTCTAAACAGGGACGTAAATAACACGTCCCTGTTCTAAATAATCAGTGTTCAAGCTAGGATTTAAGGTCATAGTCAATGCTGCAATTAGACCGCAATTCTTTCTTAAGAAAGCAACAAGAAGAAAATAAACATAAACATAAAAAGCCAAATTAGTAAAAAATAAATAAAGAATGTTAGAAATGGCTTTCTAAACGACAGAATAATTCGGTCTATAAGAAACTAATAATTGTTGCTTTTCCCTTACACTTTTCATTTAGTTTTGCACAGTTTAACCTTTAATATACATGTCTCATTTTTACTTGTTTTTTGTTAGAACTGGGTGTGCAAGTTTGAGAAGCCAAAGTCTGAACCAAATACTTTAAAGCCATCTACCACAGTATTAAGTCCATACCTGAAGTTCGGATGTGTATCAGCTAGAACCTTCTATTACAAGTTACACGAAGTTTATTCACAAAATAAGGTATACAGAAGCATTGATTTTTCATTTATTTGATTTCAAAGCCAAATTACAAATCAACAAAAATGTTCATGATATCCTTAGACCAAGAATAAAATATTGTTTGTTTCCCCATTACCGACCCAGTCTGCAAACATATTGCTACTCAAATAAATTTCTTGCCAGATAAAACTGATGAAGCTAAAATCTATAATTATGAGTAAAAAATATTTGAAAAAAAAAAAAAAAATTTTACCCTACCTACTTACGCACACCTGGGTTGGTAGGGTCGTTTAAGGGGAAACAAACAATATATATGTAACTTTAACCTTACATAAGAAAAGTAAATCAGAAGGATTGTAAACATCTTACCCAGTAAAAGTTAAACATTTATAATGTGCATAATCATATAAATAGGAAATCATTCTATTAAATGTTGATAATTATTCCTTCCAGCTTATACACACATTTATTGTTTGATTTCCTTCCAGCAAAGGTACATATTTTACATGTTTTATTTTGTGCCTTTTACTGTAAATTGAGAAATTATTGTGTTCATTTATTATTGCAATTTTGAAACTTTACTTCAAAATGCAAGATAAATTATTGCTATTTTAAGAAAGTCTGTGTGCAAATATTGTTAACAAATATACGAATGTAAGTTCTAAATTTTGTGGTTATTACTCAGATACAGTATTCTCAATAATAAAAACATCACATTAAATTCTGAATTTACAGTACATTCCTTTCTATTGGTTAAGGCACATATTTCATGGCCGATTCTTCCCAGGTATGGAACTTTTCATTTCATTACAGAATCATACTCAGCCACCAGTATCATTACTTGGTCAGTTGTTCTGGAGAGAATTTTATTACGTCATCGCCTCAGTGTCACCAAACTTTGACAAGATGGAGGGAAACCCAATCTGTACACAAGTGAACTGGGATGTAAACAAGGAATTTTTAGAAGCTTGGAAAGAGGTACATGTCACAAACTGCTTGTAAAATCTGCAATCTGGACTGATGCAGAACAAATCTGTGCTTACAGTCAGCCGGAAGACAGCCATTTCAGAAAATGCAATTGCAATCTGATTTGTGATAATTAAGCTTTCATGTCAGCCATGACATGTTTCTGTTGTAGCTCAGTATTTGAGATAATGTGTTTTCATGTCTGAGAATAAAATAATCAAAGTGGCATTAAAATCTTAAAGGTCTAGGTTAAAGACGAGGTCAGTCTGGTGACCAGAAACACAACTTTTTTATGCCTTATATAATAATAAATTATGAATTATGAATAAACAGTTTTTAAAAGTATTAAAATTTACATAACTTTAATAACACAAATTTCTACAGACCAACACAGGCGTTAAGCTGTTTTTCCAAGCGCAGGGATTCATCCAGTATGTTAATATTATATATACCGGGGTAGTTTCGCCAGGGAATTTTTCAGTAAATTCTGTGGGTCATGAAATGTCCAAATCACATCCCAGACTCAGAGATATAAAAATGTTTTAACAATTTGCAGAACATTAGTACTATAAGTTCTGAAATTTTGCCACACCTTGCAACTGTCTGTCTCACCTTAAAGAAATTAAAGAATTTTAGAAAATTGTGAAAAAAAGACAAGTTGGGTACCAAGGTTAAATGCATTTCAGTAGATGGTGTCTTCTGGAACAGCCCTTTGGTATTTTCAATCCTTTTTAAAATTTTCTACTCAGAAAATTGTATTTTAATACCCTGAGTGTTTTTTATAAAGGTAAAATTGATAGATATTGAGTTTTTTTAAAATTTTTGTCTAAATGGAACAGTGTTTTATAGCCAATTATAACACATCTCCTATTTCTATAATAATAAAATCAAAATTCAAAATTAAAATCAAAATTGTATCTTTTATATAATTATTTTAAAATATTATATTGGCCTTTGATTGTCTAGTCACTTTTACTGTGTGCAAAGGTAATTGAAGACTGAAATCATTTGAGAAGTCATCATCATCTGTGTTAATAATGCATGTTTGTGTTATTGGTTAGAAGCATTATGGCACTTATTTATTTATGCCCTAATCTGATGGAAATATCATTTAAATCTGGTGCACATGGAATTTTGTAGGGCAGGACTGGTTACCCATTCATTGATGCTATAATGGTCCAGTTGAAGACAGAAGGCTGGATCCATCACCTTGCCAGACACGCTGTGGCCTGTTTCCTGACCAGAGGAGATTTGTGGATTCACTGGGAGGAAGGCATGAATGTAAGAACTGCTTTGTAAAACTTTAGTTTAGACATTACTGAGAATTTACAAGCAAATTTTGGTGTCATAGCTTTGTTTTAGCTTAACTCTTCTTCAACATGCCATGTTGGCCCAATTTAAACAAAAGTAAGTGTAATGCACCACACACCTTTTAGATTATGAAATATACAACAGTGAAGGATATGTGTTACATTGTATTGTGTGTGTTTCTTAAGTCTCAGTTTTTGCAGCTTTTTCAATATATGATCAAAAACAGAACTTGAGGCCAAAACCATTAGCTGTTTAAAGGATAGGTAGAAAAAAACTAAGGAAGTGAAAAAAGCTTCCAAATTATAGATACTGATCAAATTAAATGCTTTTGTTATTAGGTAACTTGATAAGCAATGAATAAACCATATTATTTGACCAAGTTCAGGGCTCAAGCTACTTTTTAATTTAGAGGGAGAAGTGACTTCACCCTCAGAGACTGAGAGGGAGAAGTGAGGTGATATCAGGGAGAAGTGGAGGAAGTTGAGGGAGAAGAAAAAAAAATTCAGCACAGTATGCAAAAGCATTAAAACATACTGTAAATTCAGAAATTAGTGTGTTCATTTATTATTGCGATTTTGAAACCTCACTAAGGCCAAATAAACTTAATATCTAGATTTTCATCCACCTCTTGAAATAAATGTGGGGCGGGTGGGAGGATTTTATTTTTTAATTTTATTTTTATCTCACAGATATTTCCTACAAAAAACCTTATAAGATTATTTAATGTATATAATTTGTGCTTAACTTTTCATAGATATGCAGTAAAATCTATTAAACCTAGATGAGACCAGAATTGGACACAGAAATTCTTGGAATTGTGACTATAACAAACACTTTAAAAATTGCCCCGCTCCAAATTTTTTTATTTTGTCAAATTTTTTAGGGGCGGTCGGGGATGAAAATCTAGCATTTATTTTTAATTGGCCGAAATTATGACATAAATTATTGCGATTTTAAGAAAACCTGTTTGCAAATATAGTAAACAGATATGGGAATACGAGTTTTTATTTTTGTGATTATCACTCAGTTGCATTATTCGCAAAAATAAAAACATTGCATTAATTTCTGAATTTACAGTATTAAAATACTTGGAATAGTGTTGGTTTATCAAGTATAAATTTTTTATTTGAACTATTGCAGTGGAGACATATGATTATACAATATATATGTCTCTGATTGCAATATTAAATAGCTTATATCATATGAGTAATCATTATTAATCTATTTTATGTTATTTTCTTTTGTTGGGAACAAGCTAGAATACAAACTTCATTTATCTCTTTTTCAAGCATTTAGAATATTAATTTAAAAAAAAATTACTGTACTTAGCTTAATAATATCATTGATTATATCTGTTAAACCTTACTGTTGTCTAAATTTTAAATAATTCTCAAGCTTGCAATACTTGAAAAAGTTGTTTGAAAACTAGATATTTTTAGAAGAATGGGAATAACAAAAAGAAGGACATATTTATTTTATTATTGAAAAACCTAAATTTCTTTCATTTAAAAGTCGATACTTTTTTGTATTTTATTTAATGTTCACCTTTGAATGTAAAGGAAAAAAAAACATGCCATGTGCAGAGGAAGAAGAGAACTGCTGTGTTGTTGAAATTAAGCTTCAAGAATATAAAATCCAACTTGAAACAAACTAAATTGATGAAAAAAAACTTAAGCAGAGTAGCCAAAAACAGATTGAAGTAAGTTTGGTTCGTTTTCACTGATCACTGATAATAAACGGTTGTTCCCTTTATATACAAATATAACGGTTTTTCTTTATCATGTTTGCTCTTCTCTTTACGCTGTTCAGGAAGATATTTTAATTAAAATAAAGGTGAACTGACAGAATTCTGTGTCCGAATGTTGGAACTAACAAACTTTCTCTTCGACCACGAGCGATTTCACAAATCTGTAGAGCAACTTCTCAGATTTACAGAGCTACTTCAACTTTGCCCTGAGAGACTTGTAGAGCAAAGTGAAGGTCCAGAAGGCAACTTCTTCGCCCACTTCACTGTCCAGCGTGAGCCCTGAAGTTATTTTTCCTGCAGCCAAACTATTATTATAATAATTTTATACTATTAAAAAATATTTTGATAGATTATGCATAACTAATAATACAAGTAGCTGCTAATTCTCTGTGCTCCTTTTCTGTGAGTGCTTATGGTGTAGTAATACAGATAACCTTCTGACAAACTTCTGCTCTTTTGAAAATCAGGTCATCATTAGCGGCAACTGTTTATGCCAATCCTGGAATGGTCTAGAGAAATTTAGCTAACATCTCTGGTCAGTGGTAAAAATAAGTTTAACATTAACTCAATTAGAATACATTCTGGAGATCAGATTACGGAGGGAAATGGTCCTTGGTTTGTTATTTTTAATAATATTTGTTTTAATCCTCCCCCCAAAATTATATAAATAGAAGAAATTCATATGTTTTTCCTTTAATTTGTGGAGAAAACACACAATTAAATTTGTCATGATCCACTTAGAGGCATATTTCTCACTTTTCATCCCCCTTATTCAGAATACCTGTTAACAGAAAATATTCCCATTTTATAAAGTAATTTTCAGACCCGACTTGAGGCGATGTGGGATTAAGTTTTACCCTCTATGTACATCCATCTGTCCGTTTGTATGTCGGTAAAATTTTGTGAAAATTATCTCTGCTTTTGTATGTTGGATTGTTTAAAGCATATTAAGTGTGAGTTGCACTGTGTCTCACCTTTTAGGCCCATCATGTGTCTACTTTCTGTTTGCCAGATTGTGGGCATTTGTGTCCCATGCACACATTTTCTTTAAGTTGTTTCTAGGTAATGAGGAGTGACTGTTAGATGAATTGTTGTTACATGATTTTTACTTTCTAGGTATAAGAGGAGTGACTGTTGGTTGAAGATTCGTGTTAATGATTTTAATGATTTTTGTTGTTTCTAGGTATTCGAGGAGTGGCTGTTGGATGCAGATTGGTGTTTGAATGCTGGTAATTGGACGTGGTTGTCAGCATCTGCATTTTTCCACCAGTACTTCAGAGTGTATAGTCCAGTAGCCTTTGGAAAGAAGACTGATAAAAATGGAGATTATATTAGGTATTTTGACCTAGTTATGACAACCTGGTTGGCTTGCTTGTATTAAAAGTTTCAGAGGCAATAAAATTGGCTGAAAAGCCAAACAGAAGAGTAATTTTTTTCAGTAGTGACAGTGTCAACTTTTATATTGTTACCAATTTTGGCTACTTATACATGTGTAAGACACTTGTAATTTGGTGTGTAGTGACCCAATAGTTGTTTGCAACCTGACCCATGCTTAAACCATTCTCCCTCATACATGTATGGGGTATCATGTAAAATGTTTCCACCAAGTTTCACCATGTTCCAGTGGTCCTAGGTACTTAGTATGAAGTTACATCTTTATAAGAACAGGCAAACCCCTCATCCATTTTATTGCCATTTCCCTTTAGTGAACATGAGCCATCCTTTCAAGTTTACCCACTTGTGCAAGTTAAAGTACCAGTGTTCTGGTGGTCCTAAGACTTTGATATTTTGTTTGCAATTGAATTTACTACCTTATATATTATCCTTTTTTGCCCTATGCATGAGCAGCCAGGTTTAGTTTTACAATAAGTTCAGTTTATTCAATGGGTATTAAATATGAAGTTGCTTCTTTATGAAAACAGTCTAAATCCCTACTCATTTTAGGACCATGCTTTCTAAGTCATACATGCTTATTCACTTTATAAACAGTAAGCAATTGTGAATCCAGATATTGTTTAAAACAAGCCTCAAACTAAGGGGAGACAAATATTGATTCTTCATTTTTTAAATCTAAGATGGAAATTACTTCTTGTTAAATTGATAAAAAATTACCACTGTTTTTTTTTTATTATCTGACCAACATAGACAACTCTAGCTTCAGCCTAGAAGGACTGGATTTTTTCTTTTTGAAAATGTTTCAAAATTAGGAACACGCCTTTCTACCTTCAGCTCAAACAAATGTTTTTTGAATAGTACAGACAACATGATTTTACTTATAGCAAATATGAAAAATTGTTTGTATGTTCTTATTTGATTCACTCTAAAATCTGCTAACCTGAAAATCATAGTACTATATAGGTAAAAATATTGTCTTATGTCATGTATGGTATCAGTGTAATTTCGCAAATGATAGTTGCCGTTTTCCTGATATTAAGCACCAAGGGTGCTTGAAAAAATTTTAAAACAGGGTGCTTATTAGAATCATCCAGATCAATCCAAAATTCTATCAAATCTGATTTGGAATATTTTCTGTTTCCATTGCTTAGAATAGCTAGTTTCCCTCCCCAGCATTAAATGTGTCCCAATATATCTGGTGGTGTTTAAAACAAGTTATTACAGATGTGCAGGGTGGTGATTTGCCTACCCTAATGAGGTGTTACAGGTCTTCACTGAATTGCAGTAATTTCCTTTTTGGTTCAGTTCTGGAACAAAGAAGCTAATTATGGAACAATTGTCATTACAAAGTTTTCCATGAGAAGTTGCTTCAAATTATTGCTCAAAATAAATACAATTAGCTTCAATTCTGTTATATTCATATTTGCATATCTTGTTTGAATAAGAAATCCTTACCAACATGATATAAATAGAAAAAAAATGGTTGCAAAAACCGAAAAGGGATATGTACTGCAATAAGTGTATTGTGATCATTTTCATTTGACCATAGCATTGCACATTTAGTATAGATGAATTTTTTAGTTTATATACAATAACATTTCAGGAAATATTTACCTCAGTTGAAGAACTTCCCCACTCAGTACATCTATGAACCATGGACAGCTCCTTTGAAGGTCCAGGAGAAGGCATGTTGTATCATTGGGAAGGACTACCCTAAACCTATTGTAGACCACAACACTGTTAGAGATAGGAACATTAAGAGAATGGCTGAGGCCTACAAACAGAGGAAAGAAAGTACATCTGATGGTTAATATGATTAATTATTTAAGTTCTTTTTACCAGAATGCAAAATAGTGATTTACAAAGACACACTTTTTACTGCTTCCACTCAGCATTAAAAAAGGAAAACCCTTCTTTAAAGGATGAAAGAAAGGAAATGGAATAAATGCCAGGAAGGAAGCAACCCTTTACTCATTGCTAGCATTCAAACCCTTTATTGGTCTTCAGCTAAAAATTCAATTAATGAATCAACATGATCAATGTAAATACATTTACAAGTGCTCTGAAGAGATTTTAAAGGAGAAAAAATTCTTTAAGATTTTCAATTAAATTCGAGAATGTTTAAATTTGTCTATCACTTTTACCTTCACTTTAACTAGGCAAAAACCATATGTACAAAGATTTGTACATGTCATGGCACAAAAAATCAAAATAGGTTTAAAGACTTCTAGTGAAACACTGACTCCCATGTCCAGACCCCTATAGAAAAAGGCATTTTTACTTTCTGGAAACCTTTGTTAGCAACACCTTGTTGGAACATACTGCCATATCAAAAATCACTCCTAAACTGGTCAAACCTAGCTAGTATCAAGTTCATCCCAAAGCATCTATCTTTCAAATAGAATTTCACTTATTAAAATTTGTTTACTGTTATTGAAGATACGGCTTACTGAATGGACTATATTTTGTATTTTTAGCACTATTTTTGCTTGTGTTCCAACTTTCAGGGTGAGTTGATGTTTTGACACCTTAAGTCCAGTCATTGTAATAAGGGAAGATAAATGAAAATGGAGTTACCTCAGCTGGCCAAAAACCCAATGGTCATTTGTCATCACTTCTGATCTCTGTTAACTTGTACAACAGAAGCTGATGAGACTAAATTGAAGCCTGGCATGAAGCATTGAAGAGGGGGCATTAACAAAATTAAGAAATTGTTCCATTTGATCCATTAACCAGGTTTCTACAGGCAGTTCTTTTTTCTCTTTGGTCAGTTCTTACAAAAGCCTCTTCCTTCAAAACAGTCAGGCCAAATTAATCCTAATTATAATGAAGCCTCTTAATAATTTGCATTTGTTTGCCTGATCATCAATAGAAGTAAATGGCTGATTCTTGCTTCTTATTATTTGATTTCCAAACATCATTTTCTCTGAAACCTTCAAGCCAAATGAACCAAAACTTACTTTTCAGCATTCTCGGGAGGTCCTGTTAATTTTTCCTCATGTTAGCAGAAATGGTCGTCATAGAAAAATCCTGTTGTGGACTTTCATTTATGTAGAAAAAATTATTTCTATAAAATTGAAATCCAGCTGTAGCAAAATGTTACAGAAAAGATCTTGACATCTTTCCTAGGCATCTAAGAACTTGGTAATTGATCAACAGTTTCACTTTGTCCCTTGTGGAAAATATGGGTGCCATGAGAAGGAATTCGAAGATACCAAAGGGGCAGACAGAAATTGTTAAGTCGAGGACAGACAAGACCATGGCCAACAAAATGA
>JAULBM010324161.1:0-13363 GCA_032357055.1 Geukensia granosissima | reverse complement strand
CTGCTCCACTAGTGGCACCCGTCGTGTTACTCAGTAGTCAAAGCCGGTGTATAGTCACAATCGATGTTAGTCACAACGGTATAGGAACGGTTTTGTATTCATGAGAGTCGGAAGATATCCATTGTCATCTGTGAATGGATATTTCGTACCGATCAATCAAATCATGATGGCGTAACCGAAAAACATCCAGAGTGATGGCTCTTATCTTTCCCTGAGAAACCCTTGGCTCGGTAGGTTTCTAGTCAGCTGCAATCCTCTATCAAGCACAAGCCATGGAATAGCGTATCAACTGAGAGATGTACACTCCGTTTGCAGGTATGTTTTGCATAATAGAGAGCATATGGAATCTTTCCCTTTCCCTACTGTGGTGAATGTTATAAACAAAACAACACATGGGAGAAGTCACCTGTAAAATAAGTTCACTTTCACCTTCACAAGATGAGGAAATTGTCCATTTCATGTGTAGCCGCACCTGCATACGGAGTGTTTATTTCTCAGTTGATACGCTATTCCAGTGCTTGTGCTTCCTATCAGGATTTTATTTAAAGAGAGTTGCAGCTGACAAGAAAGCTACTATGCCAGGGGTTTCTATGGGAGTGATTAAAATTGTCACTACGGAAATTTTTCGGTCACCATCATGACTTGGTTGACCTGTTCGAAATATCCATTTCACAAATGACATTGAATATATTCCAAATGACAAGACTATTAATCCGTTCCTATACCGGTTGTGACTAATAGTGATTTTGAATACTGAGCTACACTACAGAGCAGGAGTTGCTTATACTTCCGGAGCACTTGAACTGAATCTGGATTTTGTAGGGTTCATGTTACTCCAGCGTTAGTTTTCAGTGCAGTGGTGTGTGTTCTACGTTTGTCTTTCGTTTCATTTTGTTGGCAATGGTCTTGTTTGTCTCCTGACTTCACGATTTATGCCTGTCCATTTGGTATCTCCAAATTTGTTTGAATGGCTTGTAGAGACCTTTCAGATATGAACATTTGTTCGTTTCTTTTTAAGGGGTGGTGTCGTGGGGTGCTGTGTATATGACATAAGTTTACACTGTTAACTACTAAAATTAATTCCAACATATGTAAATGAATGTAAAAATATCATGATCTAATTGTGTTGCAATAAACAATTGCAATATGTTTAGGAACCTTTATCGATATTTACTGTTCAAAATGCTTTGTTCATGAAAGCCCAAATGAAGCATTAAGAACAAAAATGAGGAGAAGGTTTTGGAATATCACACAAATAAAAGAACAAGACGTTGTAACTCTATTGCAAGATAACTAGATACATAGATACATGTATCACTTATTGAATGTAAGGATTAAAATTTTTAACGGCAATATTCGAGATATGAGAACAAGCAGACAATATCATTGTCGTTCAGAAATATTTAGTAAACTCATATTGTCTTCATTCCTGATGTCTTTATATCCTAAATACAGAAAACATGTGACAACATTTTCATGATTTTGTAAGATGTCAACTTCATCTTCTTGACAATCAGAGGGTCATTTAATAACAAAGTATTTTCAATTCCTTCAGGTAAGCAATCAAAGATGATATAACATATCAGTGGTGCAGAATAAAAATTAAATTAAGGTCTTTGTCTATAAAATGCAAAATTTTTAAATTTGGCTAGACCCTGTTAAAGGGCTTGGTTAACTCTACAATACAACAATGTACTTACCGCATACAAATATGTTGATTTTTTCAGACAGTTACCTAAGATAGTACATTTACTGATTTAATTGTAGTAGTAATTACCACCTACTTGTACAATGCAATGAGTTTGTCTACTTGGCTTTTCGGTATATCAGACAAATCTTCAGGTAATCCACAGAACTTCCTATATGCGAAATATGGAGGTACTCCATGGTCACGGCCTCTTTGTACATTCCTAGCAGGAAGGTCGTGGTTGCCGAATAAAAAGTTACGAATGTCATCCTCAAACTTGCTACAAGTGAAAAAAGCAATAATATAGCATAAATTATATTCTACGAATTGCCAAATATTCAAGGTGTCCGACCCTTTCTTTTTATCAACTAAATCAAAAAGTCTTTTTATGAAGATAAATATTTCACTTTGAATTAAATGATTCCTGCATTTGTAATTTTGCAAGTCCAATGTAAAATACCCATGCGAGAGATCAACAGAGCATAGTCTAAAGAGACAACACAAATTTGAAACAAACTAAAAGATAAAACGGAAACAAAAGGAACAAAGGCTTGAAAACCACGAACTCCTTTACAAAACAGGAGTATTTATAAAATTTACATAAAATCTTGTCCACCAAGATGTTTTCTTGTCATTTCATTCAAAGACCAAATCAATTTCATAATTGCCGACATTTAAGATTTCATTGATGTCAACTGTGCAAATACGTGTTTATATAGTACCAAGCTGATTAGTATTAGATCGTGTTGTTTTTTATTACTGTTAGGTAAGAGATGAAAAACCCCGCGTTCTATTCTCATCAGAACAAGAACTAAAATACAGAATCATTATGTCATAAAATAAACTGGAATTAAATATGTGTAATCTTATATTTTTATCTGTTGATAATACTAGTTACTATTTTCAAAGAGCAGCAAATGCAATTTTCAAATTTCATGTCCTGGTGAGACATTTGAAGATTTAACTATCAAGAATCAACGGTTAAAGATGCTTTTGAAAATTTTTTTCCTTTCTAAGTAATTTAAACATCGGTCGTTAACATTTAGGAATAATTTAAGAAAATCTTCGGTACTATGTAAATTTTAAAAGACTTTAATGAAGATCTACGATCTTCACATTCTGCTTGTATATACGAGTATACGTACTTGTCCGAGGTTGTACCTGGTGTGAAATGAACAAATCTCACAAGGTCCGATACTTTTCCTCCATTTTCCTGAATTACCATGTGTGGGTTCAAAATTTGATCTTTCATGTCAAACTCTCCTTGTAAATTAAAATTTCTATCAACGTAACCAAGAGTTGGAGGGAGTATAGAGTGACCATAGCGTAACGCTGCTACAGAAAAGGCGTTTCTCATTTGAGCTTTAACGTTTCTATTGTATGTCTCCACATGCTGATCTCTTGAAACTTCCAGGTTGTATTTTCTCATGGCGTCAGGTCCGACAACCACAGGCAACCATTCATTGTAAGTAATATGTTGAGTAATAGCCCAAATAATTTTTCTAGTTTCCTGGAAAATTGTTTCGTCATCCCAACCATGTGTGTTTTTATCTTTCAATATTTGGGCAATTCTGTTATGTTCTCTTAGCATCATTGTATGCATGGATCCGAGCATTGGAATAACATTAACTCTAGTGTCTCCTAAAGTAACAGAAAAGTATAATTTATTATATAATGTATTAAATATATTTGTGTACGGTGAATCTATTTCATATTCAACTTTTTAATTTTTTTTAATGTATTTTAATACATATAGTCATGTAACAAAATATCAGGCAAAAAAAATCTTGATTGATAGATTTGATATAGATAATTCCAATTCAATGTTATAATTCATTGAAAACAGCGCTGTAAATTCAAAGAGCAGCAAAGCCAGTTATCAAATTTCTTTCTTGCTACAAACAATTAATGCCACTCTTTCCTATTATAACTTCTTTTAGTACAGTTCTATCAATGAATCTGAAAAGGACATACACACTCCTGAGTATTGTTTCCACAGCCGTAAAGCGAGACTTTAAGCGAGATTCTTTTTTTGCTTGGTTCGGGACTACATGCAGTCGCGAACAATATGTCTCACACATAATTTTGTAAATGTTTTCAAACCAATGCAAAAAAATTAACTTATAACGTAATTAAAAATTTTTTCTAAGAAAATCGAGAAATTTTACACTTCCGAAAATAACCTAGAGCTGCACAAAAACTAACATTCAAAACAGAAAATCAGACAAATCCTAATACAAGATTAGGTACCAGTTTTCATCCAAATTGAAAATCTCTTAAAATTTTCTAACTTTTCGCTTTGACATGAAATAGATGCACATTGATCAGCTGTCATATTAAGGCCCACTAGGCTTACATGTAACTTAATCCAGATTAACTTAATCCGGATCAACCAGTATACAGGTATCATTTGCGTCCACACTAGCGTTGAGTTTGTGGCTTAATTTAATCCGGATTTAAGTGTGAACAGACCCTTAAATATAACATACACTAACCTGCATGTTGGCAAAAATCGCTAGCAGTTTGTGGCAAGCAGAAGCTAGAACCCTCTGGTAGAAGATTTCCTGGTTCGGTTGTGTTTAACAAATCTGTAATGGAAGTTTGCATATACAGTACAGTTATTATTCCTGTAGACGATTAATGTAGTCAATAACACAGAACGACTGAGGGATCACAAAGCAATTTAACCATGCAACATATTTATGTGACTGTCCCAAACCAGGAACCTGTAATCCAGTGGTAATCGGCTTTTTTAACATTCATGGCGACCTATAGTATGGACTCCGGTACATTCATTATTGGCGACCTATAGTATGGACCCCGGTACATTAATTATTGGCGACCTATAGTATGGACTCCGGTACATTAATTATTGGCGACCTATAGTATGGACTCCGGTACATTAATTATTGGCGACCTATAGTATGGACTGCGGTACATTAATTATTGGCGACCTATAGTATGGACTGCGGTACATTAATTATTGGCGACCTATAGTATGGACTCCGGTACATTAATTATTGGCGACCTAACGGGACCTTTAGAGCTTAAATATCGACTGTTTTTGGTAGTTGGCTGTCTCGTGGACCCTCAAGTCTTATCTCCTATAGTATCATTCAGATATATCACAATGTCAATCTAATTTTAAAAGCCAAAAAGTTGAAACTGCTTTTGTTCATTACAAAAGTTTGACATCAATATTGATATAATGTTATGTTTGATTCTAAGTTAAACATAAAACTGAAAAAGAACAGCCCTATCCCATTTTATTTCTTTGCCAGATAATGGTGCAGCAAAGATGAAGTTACAGACTTACTTAAAGCCTTATAAATAAATTGCTGTTTTGCCATACCAATACAGACGCGCAGCGAATCTCGTCAGATATCAATGCAGAATGATTTTCTTCCCTAAAAATGGCTATTTTGGTGTTACTAATATGTTCAAAGTAATTGGTTTAAACACTCGTTTTAAAATGAAAATCAAACAAATACAATGTAAATCAATATGTGCAGTAGTTTTGACTTTAGCATGATGACAAAAATGTCGGGAAGAAAACATTATGCCACATTTCCTATTTTTATATTGAAAACCAATGTCGATGTACGATCAGCCGTAGCTCTAAAGGTAACTTCAAATATTGACGTCAGATAGTGTGTAAATGAAAAACATCATTAGTATTTTTTTTCTCTAATTTTAATTTTGCAGAAAGCTTAGAAAGCTTGTTCCATCTTACTCCCTGGATGATTACTTACATGGTTTAGTGGGGTGCCTCAACACGTCTAGTTCGCTCTGTGATGATCCATACGCATAACTAGCATCTATGTAAGCTGTCAGCTCGTTGATCTGTTCTCTTGTACCTACAAGTACAATACAATTATCATGTAAGGAATTGTGAGTTTTATTTTGAAAAAGTTATAATTTATTTCCGAGTCCAAATTAAAGACAATTCAGACGGTGAAATAAGAATTTAAATCGGAAACCATTTCGCTCTTCTTACTTTAGTTAAAGTTTACATGTTTGACTACATAAATCATAGTAAATTTTTCAATTATAATATTTTCTTGATTGGGCTGTTCAACAATGTTGTCAACTTTGTGCGCTTGATTCTAAATATTGACTGTCTCTATGTGTGAAATAGAACACAGTTTATCTAGTTTTTATTTATTTATTCATACTCACTGGAAATACAATTGTCACTGGTAAACTGAGTTGATCGGACGAAATTCAGACAGGTATCAAATCGGGGATCTCCTTCTGGAACTTCCATTGGGAAACATTCTGGGCTATAAAATATGAATTAGTCAAATTAAGGAGAACCATGTATGTAGGTTCAGTCAATGATTGACTTTAAAGCAAAAACAATCATTACACTGGATTGTCTATTAATATATTTGGATTTGAACTCCGTTTCAGTTTAATTTATTGATGAGTGATTTGATGTTAAATCTCCTAGAGATTGAAGCTAGGATCGGAAAGAAATACACCAGGTATCGTATTTTTATTGGTGGACAGCTAAATACCATTGTTTGATTAAACCTCATAAAAACATAAACTCCATTGTATAGGAGGTTATGTCAGTAATATTGGTTAAAGATTTTAAATGAAGAAGGACAATATCTTTTTTTATAACTTTACAGCAAAAGTTTTGTCTCTTAGTGGATTTTGGATATATAACAGGACATTATTCTTATAAATCATTGGTGCGTTTGAATCCACCTTAATTATAAATATAATGTAAGCATTTAATTAACACAGATAAATTTTTATCTGTTTCATTTGAATGTTTAAAAGCTTTTTGGTTTAATGAAATATTATAAACATATTACTGATTTCAATGGTCATCTCCCTTATCTCAGGTCTAGCACCTTGAATCAGGTACTTCATCAACACAGGAAAACAAATATACGAACTGGAGTTCATCTTCGACGTAAAGAAATAATGTTTTACAGAACATGAACAAACGTGTTTCTTCATGTCTTAATTATCACTTTTTTGTCAAATACATTCATACAGCAATAATAAGATTATGTTATTTTAGGACAAAACTCCATTAAGTCCCAAATTGCAAAAACCAAAACTTCTGAATATTTTTTATTGTTCACATTGTTCAATATTAATTAAAAATGTATACATGTGTATGTACATGACAAACTCATTTGAATCTCAATTATTATGGACTTACTTTGCAGCAGCAATCGAGGGATCACAACAATCAAAACTTCCTGAAACAAATATCAATATTATTTATGGTGTGCAAATTAACTGTCCAAATAACATGAATAAAGTCTTAATTGTTATATAAATTTGGGGTGTTGGTGATATCATATCCCTAAACATAGCTTATGAAAGTCGTCTGATAACAATATCGTAGCAAATGCTGACCTGCAGATCCGCAAATCCGCTATAATATCGGATGGTTTGCAGATGCCCAAATTCACTATAGCAGTTGCTGATCTGCAGATCTGTAAATTCGTTATAAAGATTGTCTTTTACTTAAAAACTTCCTGTTCAACCCAGTTGCCCCGGTGTATGGCGAACTCATCTCCCAGCTGAAGTTTTTCAAGAGCATGTGTCCAATACAACGATTTTCTGGACAGAGCTTGGTCGTTGACAAAAAACTGCTCAAACAGAGAAATGTTGCCCCTTGGTTAAAGTTAAATTCATCACCCAAGAAATTGTACGTACGAAACCATAGTCTTGTCGGCCAGCATAGAAAATCCGTTTCACAGATGGCGACTGAAGTTTCCTGTGAAGTTGCAGAGTAAACCAGAAACAGGCCGTTCTTTTTTTCCGAGCGGACGATGTGATCCTATGAAACCTTCCTGAAATGACTAATATCGGGTTGAAATGGGCAATGCGGTGGGTTTCTCTAAAGAGGCAGGAACTACTTACCCTTCCGAACCATCCAAGTTCCACCCCGGTTGTTTGGATTGGTCCGCATTTTTCATTGTTGTATGTTTGTTTTCAGTGTTTCAGTCTGATTTGTACATATGTTGTGTTTCTTGTTCGTGTTTAAAAATTGCCGTGTCTGTCAACCTTCCCCTTATATCTGGACCTTCGCTTTTCCTTTTCGTCCTCTGCAGACGGTTGTCATGCGAATAACATTGTATGAGGTCATAACCCTTTCATCCAAAAGCTACATTACCTATTGAAGGACCTTATGCTCTAAACTTTCAAAAAGCATTATTACTATGTATATTTGAAAATATTGCAGAGTACACTAGGGATTATATCCTCTTTATTTAGTACACTAGGGTTAAGATGCACTTTATTTAGTACACTAGGGTAAATATCAACTCTATTAAACATCCCAGTTTCTACTTCACTTTTAAAAGTTAAAGAAGCAAGCATCAAACCAAAAACTTTGTATCCATACAGTTCTTACCTGCAGTTGGCGTTTTTGTGATATCATGGTCAATAAGTTGGCCCCACGCAGCCACAAGGTTGGTGATCTTTTTATCATAAATGCTAGTGTCCGCCGTATTGAAGATTTCGTTGCTTATAAGACGTGCTGGAGGAAGTGGTGCACTAGGATCTAGTGACACACGAGGTTGGTTTCCTGGAGCTTGTAATAAAAGAAAATAGTGTTTCAATTGTTTCGATACACGAGGTTTGCTTTGAAAGATAATAATATTGAATATTTAATCATTCTTCATTAAATTGGATGGGTAAGAGTATATTCATAATTTTGAACTTGTGATATAAAACCTTTCCGAAGAAGTTCGTTCAATTTCTGTATTTCCCCATAAAGTAAATTAAAAGTTCCCAACAATTCTGCGGTTACATATATGGGGTATCGTGTCCGTAGTGTCAAAGTAAATTCAGTGTTAGGTAGTCATGTCTGCCTTGTCTCAAATGAAAAGAATCATACATCTAACATGAAAATCAGAATAAAAAATTGTCATTTTCAAGTTAAAGCATGATGGTTATATATTTAATCTTAAATTTCTTGAGAATGATTTCGAAACTTATTTCAGAAAATTTATCACCTTAGCGTTTTTCCAGTTAAGGTGTATTTCAGTCAAACATAATTTAATTATATCTAGATTAGGTCTAGATCAATCGGGATTTAATTAGATCTTGATTTGGTCTAGATCAATCAGCATTTTATAAATAAGATATGGATTAGGCCAAGATCATGTGCACCTAAGATAGAACTGTTGTGACTGAATATTTAAAACAAATTATTTAAATTTATTGACTGTAAAGCATTAAAAGCCTTGATAAATCTAAAATGACAATATGTTGGTTTCAATCTTGTTCCCTTGAAAGAAACTGTAAATGAATAATCAGCACAAGTAATCGACCATTCCTGCTCAAAATAAATTTAAATTTTTATGTGCTACTTTAATTACCACATATATGCACTAACATCATGATCACAATGAAAGACGACAAGAATGTTCATTTATCGATATATATAAAATGATGATCAAGGAATTTCTCATACGTTTTTGAAATGTATAAGCTTCAGGCGAACATTTAATATGACCACAGCAATGTCGCTTATATTATCAGCAATGGACCGTTTCAGGAATGCAACATAATTCTGGGAATGTCATTGCTATGACTGAATTTCATTTGTCAAAACGTCATTTCCGAGGACGCTGAGGTTGCGCAATCCGTTTTACGAAGACGGAAGTTCAATTTCTGAATCGGTACATTGCCAACCTTACCATAAGCAGGTGACACGAATCGTTCCTGGGCTGTAAAAGCTCTACCCCAGTTACTATGGTCACGGTTGTTACAGGAACCATCGGTTGTTCGGTATTTTACATCGGAACCTTTTGGACATGTAACAGCTTCGTTTTCACAAACCAATTCTCTAAATGCTGTTTGAATTACCTCGTCTTCATGTAACTGGCTCTCAGACAGACCAGTCCTAAAATGATGGAAGTAGTTTTGCTTACTAAGGTACAAACCCTGTACAGATATGAGTTGGAAATTTATCAAAATGAATCTCTTATTCGTTGATATTGTGCATGATCATTAATGTTTTCAAGTGATATTCAAAATCTCAGTCTTTAAAATGAATTTTGAAAAAAAAAATTTTCTTATTACAGGATCAACAAAGGGTTAAATCTATTTTCTGTCCGAATAACATATTATCGATAAAATAATGCTAAATATACTCAGTAATTTTGACGAAATAATTTTTCCTAGAATTCAACCGCAGAGCTTAAAGTATATCTTTACTAATACCGAAGTAATATCATGTTTCTTTTGATATACTCCATGTTAACATTACATACAACAAACATTCTAATAATAACACGTTATATTTGGACTGGAGGAATTTTCAGAATGAGCTTTGATACCCATTTAAGAAAAAGAATATTTTAATATATTGATTAATTGATTAAATGTTGCTTAACATCCAGCGGCAAATATTTCATTCATATCTAGAGCATATTGAGCCGAAATTTTTAACGTGCTAGCTCACGAAAGCAAAAGTCCGCAGGGGCATGCCAATTTACAGACACAATATTCTTGACCAACCAATCTTTGCTCTTACTACTAAATGCTGCGTTTGGTTTGACACGGCCGGGGATCGAACCAACGACATTCCGCACTCGAGGCGAGCACACTAACTATAACATCACCGACGCGGAATATTTTAATATACAAATATCTTATTACATTAAGTTATTCAGAAGAATGAATCACAAATCTTAGCTTTATAATCACTGTAGGAAATTGTTACAAGTATGTTTGCACATTATGACAGAAATCTTATTTTTATACTTTTCCATCAGTCTCTTGGTTGCTTCCAAACTAACCACTGCCTGAGATTCCAAGTCCCGTGATCTCGGTTTTTGAACCAATATTTGTTCACCCGTCACTAAAATAGATTATTTATATTAAATATATATTAATAAATGATGGGAGAATACATACAAAAGAAAGGGTATACATCATTATACAACTATGACAATAGAAAGAAACACACGATTAACTAAATATAAAAGAAATTTAATACCAAAAACATATGACCATGCATTCAAGGCACAGACATATACTTCCTTACAAATTGCTGGCAAAACCATTGATGACAATACTTCAATAAAAAATTGTAATTGTTTCTAAAAATTCCGTTTGATTGCTATGGAAACAAGCAGCACACCTTTAAACTATTTTCCTCTTACCGTTTTTGGTGGAATCTATTGAACATTGGTAAACTTGTATTTTTCCTCATAGTTACAGTATTTCCTTGTTATATCTGACTGGTATTCACAAGACCACTAGTGATATGAAATTTATCAAACAATGTTTTACAGAAATTTGCTGCATTTCTTAAAATTCTAAAGCTAGACCTGGAAAAGAATAACACTTTGTAGTTGCCCCTGTCGTGTCTGGTAATGGGAAGCTTCTCATTTCGTTTTTTTTTTTATTTGAATGCTTCTTTTGAGATGTTTGGATCTTGGACATCCTACATTTTGGTTCTACTGATAAGAGGTTTCTCCTTGACATATACATATAGCACACCAAATTCTCTATATTAATTCAACATTGGTAATTTTGTATTTATGGTATTTATAAAATAGATTATATTTCAGCCATTTATAGTTGTGTAACCATGTTATCGCCATTTAATGGTTCTCTCCTCCAGTGATATTAACAGTTAAATTGTTTGACATTATTGTTTATATTGCTGATAATAAATAAATGTAAATATATATAATTATAGAACACCAAACGAAATTTGACACAACAAAAGTGATGCTGAATCGAAAGTTTCACGATGAAATATGTCCTGTTATAAAAACAAAATGATAAGTTTACACAACATTGTGTTAATTATTTTTACTTTACTTCACTGAGCAAATCATTGAAATACCTATACAAGCGCATATCATTTAAAATTATAATAATTATTGTCATAATGTCTTTCATTATTGTATGCCCATTGCAATTATTATAAATGTTTAACCTTGTTCATGGCCCTAGTGGGCCCCTAATTGGTCAATAAAATTTCTTATCTTATCTTATATCGTTGGAATTCTAATTGTTTGCCGCAGATAAGGCTGTATTTCAAAATTCATCATAACTTGAAATAAAAAATTATCCCATAGGGTGAAAGGTTAATTTTAGCGACTTTGTTCATCTGTTTCATTTTGTGGGTTAAATCAACTCATGGTCTTGGGTTACAATACATTATTAAAATATACATTTTATAGAATTTTATGACAGTTAAAGGATGAAAATTAAAAATTCAGCTTAATTGTATTCCAAAAATAACGCTGAGGCGTAATATTTAACTATAAAACATTTTGAGACCGATTTGTTCAATATCAAATTTTAACATAGAAGGGTAGTCGTTCTAAGGAAAAATGAAATTTAATCGCATGATGAGTTACCGCAAAAAATTAGAATTACAACATATATTACACTACATGAAATACCCCAATGGCTTTGAACTTTGATATATTTTGACTTAATTTGTGGGAAATTATGTTTGATGTACTTATATTTGATACGGACGGTATGATATGGATCAAGCTGTTCCCTACCAAATTCACGTTTTCGACCGAAGATTTCGCATTATGGATGATTTCAATACTTTTGTGAGACGCCTGTTTATGCTGGTTTTGAAGAATCTGAAATTATTTTGGAAATGATTTAAAAAAAAACAAATACTTCCAAGTTAATCAACGGATGATGTATATGATGAGAAAAAAACTTCATAAAAACAATACTAACCTTGTCCACTAGGTAAATTTCTCCTAAACTGGTCAAGTTTTTCCTCTCCAAATAACACTGCGTCTACGACATCTTGAACTTTCGAAACTGTATTACTTCTACGCCTCTCGCCCGAAGTGGCCACCGCACACACAGTCATGACGAGAATACACAAACGCCAACCCATCCTTCCTGTTTATACAGCAATTAATCAGCAGCCAAATAAGTAACTACAGCCATCCATTTAAACTACTTTTTGCATCAAACTGTTTAATAAATGACAGTTACAAAATTATAATTTGTGTTTTTATTTTATGATATTTTATTTTTCAAATTTAAAAGGAAAACGATTTATAAAAGGATTAAAACCTTACACCTTTTCCCCAAGATTAAAAATTTTGAAGTTGTGGAAAGCTTTAAAATTATCTTTTACCATTTTATTTGTAAGTATACATACATACCCCTTTTTATTTATCAATAAATGACCGAAGTCCTTGTCCATGTTTAAATATAGCTACAGCTCTTTGCTCTGCTGACTCGAGATCATTAAGACCTTTTACCTTTATCAATCAACACGATTTTATTTAAAGCATACGTTCAATTTTTCACGATTCAATTTAAATATTTACTGTAACTGATCATGATTTCTCCCACCTAATACAACGTTCTGTTTCAGTAATTTGATAAACAAGTTGAGTAAATATACTGGATTCATTTCTATATTAATTAATGGTGTTTATTATTACCCGGCTATGTCATGTATGTGTCCAAGGTCTATTACAAGGTCATCGTCACGGCATCAACGAGTCCTTATGTTAGAACCGTTCTTTACTGAACAAGTGAGACCTAATGATGTCTGGACCTGCGTCGCTATATCATTTATAAAATTTTGATATAAAAAAAATTCTGTTAACATAAACAACTTGTTAAAAAAAATAAGCTTGTAGTTTCAGAGGAGTTGCGATGACAAGGTCGTGTATGAGTATTTTCTAAGTT
>JAULBM010324150.1:0-13363 GCA_032357055.1 Geukensia granosissima | reverse complement strand
TACATAATTACCACATGAACATTGATTTTTAATCAAATTTACAGTATTATCCCTAAGGTAAAATTGAACTGATAATGGAGCGTGACAAGAAAAACTATTAAAGTTTTCTACCGTAACATTCTTAACAGTTTTAAACATGTCATTTTCAGGGATTAATAGATAGTCAATTACACTACAACCGTTTTTGTTATTAAAAGTTATTTTACAGCTATCTGGTCCAAAACGTCCATTACAAATACGCAAACCAGAAGATTTACACAATTGTAAAATTCTTTGTCCGAAACTATTGGGGGCCTTTGTATCTTCGGAATGTCTCTTTCCAATATTATTGTCATTTATATAATCAATAAAAGTAATACGGTCTTGTATAAATGGATCTAGAGAGTCATTTACAATATAGTCCGGTTCTAAACCAACACGACCATTTAAGTCTCCTAAAACAGCAACTGTACCTATATTTTTCAAAAGTTCAATCTGTTCTTGTAAGGTATCAAATACATCACAGTTATATTTACGATAGAACACATTTTTATCTGGTGGCATATATATAGAACATATGTATAAATCAACATTATTATGCATAATATTTTTATCTATTTTAAACCAAATCATACAGTCCACACAAGTTTTCACAATTTCAATAAATGAACTAATCCATTTTTTATAAAACACTACTATACCACCTCCATATATACATTTTTTTCCCTATATAAACACTTTTTTCGTAACCTTTCAGATCGAATTCACCTGGGCATTTCACCCAGCACTCGTTAAAACACAGGATATCATATTTATTTACTATTTTCAAAAAATTCCCATCTTTAAGCTTTCGTATTATTCCTTTTGAAATATTCCAGGAACACACATTTAATATTGCATGATTTTCAGTTCTAACATTACGCTGATTTTGAATAACATCACACTCCGCGGATTTCTAAGGATTCCACAGTTTTCCGTTAATGTATAATTTATCGCCGACAATATAAGCTTTCTTTTTGTTTTTCCGCTCTTGAAGCATAATAGGAATCAGTTTTTTCCGATTTTCCAGAACAGTCTTAGGATAGTGAGGGCTAATTCCAAAATTCAACCCCTTTAGGCGATTTGATACACTACGGACAGCCTCTCTATCGGACATCTCACAGAATTTAGCTACGATTGGCCTAGGCTTTGGTGCCTCAGGATTGAGCTTTCCTAACCGATAAGCCTTTTCAATTTTTATAGCAGTTTTGGCATTTTCAATTTTAAGTACATTTTCACAAAAATTTAGCACACTATCGACACAATTTTCGTTTTCCTTAACAGGTTCACTATTTTTGTTTTCTGTATCCGTTGCACCCCCCTTATTTTGGTCATTAATTTCAACATGCTCAAATTTTTCTTCCAGTGCGAAAAATAATAGGTTTTGTTTTAAATTCTCAGTTTCTATGTCTATTAGTTTATCTCGCACCATTTTATTATCTGATTTTGTTGACTCTATTCCGCTACCGAGTTGGTCTACCTTCTTTTTTAACGCAGTATGTTCATCTTTTATGTCAGATAAAAATTGAGCACTTTCTTCTAACTTGTTTAATCTTTCTTTACATTGGATCATTTCGTTATCGAGTTTTTTATGTTTTGTGTCCATTTTATCTAGTCGATCTTCAATTTTATCTAAAGTGTTTAATTTTGTCTCAACCCTCGCCATTCGGTGACAAAGTTCTTTAAAATATGATTCAATTGCAGGTGAGATGGGGGGTGGTGGTAATGGCGTAGACATCATGGGGGGTATATTGAGGCACATTTTGGAAAACCGCATTAGGCGAACTAGTCATTGATGTGTATTGGATTCCTTGATTAATCGAACTGTTCATTTCCAAGTTATTATATTGATCAGTGAACTGATCTATGTTAGAGTTGTTTTCATGTTGTGCTGTTGAACATACCTTTAGTTGTTTTCTTTTTTAAGCTCGTACAATATCTTTTGTCCACATAACTAGATTGATCCGATGAGGAAGAATTTGTTTGGCGCTGTGGATGTTTTCGTTTCCTTCTGGGCATCACTAAAATGTTTTTAACACAAACTGGAATCATATTTCACGCAGGAAACTGTCAATAATCCAAATTTTACTATCGTTTTTTTCTCAGATTTAAAAATCCTGCCATTTTCACTGACGCATGCGCACATGGACATTTGCAATTTTGTTTTTTACGTAGATACCATGTAGTCATTTGGGCATTAACATCACATTTCTTCTTTCTCATATTTCAAATCATATTCAGTTTATAATTTGCTATATTTTTTCATTAATCAGGGTATGCGCCGTTCATTAAAACTATCCCCTACATCACAAATAACCAGCGCTAATCTCCGCCTTAACCATTTCGTTCTACAAAACTCTTCTCAACTATAAAAAAGTAAAATGCTCAAACCAGATCAAAGTAAACCACTACTATGTTTCGACTGATTGCAGCACTATAATTGTACAGAAAGGATTTAACATGTTTAACTGCAAGATAACTCGTCTTTATATTAGATCTTTATATTAAGAAAATGTATGAATATTTATATAAACAATCAAATATAAATGAAAAGGCGCCTTAAGATGCTCTTTCGCAATAAACAGATCAGATTATTTTCAGTAAAAGCCCAAAATCAACTAAAGCATATGTTTACTCAATTGTTTTCTCACAGCGCGCCATCAGTACATTTTTCTTCACGTTGGTAAACACTGATAAGCTTTTAATTTATATTCATAGAATTAAAATGAGAAAAAAACCTATATAAAACGTCACGTGAAATAGTTTCAAAGAAAAAAAACTTCGTTTTAAACTGATGCATACTTGATTATTAATAATAGAGAATGATACCAGTAAATTACCTTACCTTATAACATCAATAATAGATCATGTAAATGAAGTATCACAAAAATTGTAAATTTTCAGTTTTACAAGTATAAAATATATATAGTCGGTACATATAAAAGCATCATTAAATTTTCGCTCGGCACTTATTTATCTCCCGGTTACCCACTTTACTAGATTTTTTTAGTTTGTATGCACAAGTATATGTGGAAGGATATCCGCTCTCTGTTTGCTCCTCAATAGATAGAATGCCAGTTAAATGTATATAGAAAGGTCCGACGTGTTTATTTGGACCGATAGTAACTGCTTAAGTGTTCTTTTTTTCTGTTATTTCCCCATTTTTACAAGATTTTGTGATTTTTTTGTGTTCAGATCGATGCCTTACAGTCAATATGGCACTAGATATATTTTGATCAAGTGAACCGTTGTTCCTATATCAAGCCCGTTTTTCTCTACCAAAGCCACTGTTAACTAGAGCTGAAACACTTCTTTTGAATTTTTATACTTTCCTCAATATATGCAATAAAATTTGGATTTATAAGTCTTGCATCATTTGGTATGTTACCGATTTAACATCCCATTCTGATGTTTCCAGAATACTTTGTACACATTGCACTAAGAATCACCCCACCTCCCTTATCCTTTGCATCAAATTTCACAATTCTGATGCCTTCTCTGCCCATTTTTTCTACTCACTATTTTTTCGGTCATTGCACGGCAAAGATTATTCCGGATCAGTTAGATTATATCAAAAGTCATTTTAAGGATGATTTTGCAAATAATGGTCTGGGTGCCGTCCACTCCAGCAAAAAACCAATCAATTTTAGATACAAGTTTATATTACTGATGAATCTACTAAATTTCTAATTTCTTATACTTACACAAAACATGTTGCACCCAGACATTTTAACTAAAAGATGGTTTTTATAGCACATTTACAATGTGCTATTCACCAAGTACAAACTGGACAAATAATTATGGTGCATAAACTTATATGTAGTATTGTAATCGTTAAACTACAAAACTAAAATTGCTATCAAATGATTGAAAATACCTTTTGCCCCATCATATGCAGAATTCAATGGACTCTGTTAGAGACTACACTAGACGAAATGAGCTGAACAAGAACAAACACAAGTTAAAAGCCTTTCAGAAAGTGTCAGGAACGAATGTTCGAATAAAGAAATTGCAGATGTTGGCCACTCAAAGCATAATCAGTTTACAAGAGATCTCTCCACAATTTATGACTAATTTGTCGTTGTTTCAGCCGATAAAGTTTTTAACAAAATCATTTGTCTCTAAAGTATATTTGTAATAAATACTCTTGTCTTCACCATCACCCCTGGGTAGAAGTCTAGACTGCAAAAGAGGGACAGACTAATGAAGTCTTCTTTGTCAGGTATAGCCTTTTCATAAATGATACAGATATTGAATCTTCCTTCTTCAAGGAAAAGTACAACTTGGTGATAGGATGGAAGGGATGCTGATATTTACGTAGAGGGTGTTGTTATCATAAAACGGCTGTGTTCTCCCTGTAACATGTTAGAAGTGAAAATTACAGGCAAAATATTACTTCACAAATATATAACCAAGGAAAATGATCAGCCGATGGAGCATCAAGAAACCAGATATACCATATACAAATAAACCAGACATCCAGAGCATATATAAGAGATATAATATTACTAAGATCAGCAGATGTTTGAAGTGATCATTTACAATATGTTCATCAATAAAACATTTTGATGAAAATGAAAAGGAATACATGCATTAATGAGATTTTAGACAGATAAATTTTAAATAAGAAAGAATTTCATTTTCACAATCTTGCTGCTGACGAGAAAGCTACTGATCCAAGGGTTTCTCAGGGAAATATGAGAGTCATCACTTCGGAAATTTTTCGGACGCCATCATGATTTGGTTGACCTGTACGACATGTTCATTTCACAATGAAAATGGATAACTTCCTAGCTTATATCGGTTTTGACTAATATCGATTGTGACTATACACCGGCTTTGTCTAATGAGTAACACGACGTGTGTCACTAGTGGAGCAGTTGTTGTTCACCTTCCGAAGCACATGAGCTCACCCCGGTTTTTGTAGGGTTCGTGTTACTCCAGCTTTAGTCTCAGTGTAGTATTGTATGTTATATGTTTGTCTTTGTTCCATTTTAATAGCCATGATCTTGTCATTCTGCGGATTTAATAAAAATATGTACGTTTAATGAACTGAGTCTCTGTTACTGAGTTACTTATTTTGGAAAAATGCCTTGAAGGAATCTGTATCAATACATAAAATACAAAATTAAAAAGATTCCGGTAACTTCTGTATATTTCGGAATTTTTACACATGTTCTTTTTTTCCCTCCATTCATCTGGAAAATTTGAAAAAAAATTCGTTTTCCATTGTAACTATTTTTGCTCACACGATTTTTGAATTTTGTAAAATGAAAAAATATTTTAATAGGTTTTACATCTATTGGCATATGTTTATATGTATTGTCAGTAAAAATAAACTTGGCGGTACCAGAAATGCAAAAACGTAGACATTGTCGGAACTTTAATTTTCACAAAAACAACGGTTGAGCACAGGACAAACACCGACATATTTAATATTTTTATGACCCGATTTGGTTGTCGGTTAAATTTCTTTCTAAATTACCTTTTCAGATTTTGTGATTGCATTTAAGAGAGAATGACCATAACACGAGAGACCCAGTTCATGAAACGTACATTAACTATTTCTGTCTGCCCCTTGGTATCTTTGAATTCCTTTTAATATTGAAAAACATCAAATAATTATTAGAAAATCACAAAGAGGAACCAGCTTGTGATCATGTAAATGATGAATATAAGATGACGGATATGTAGTACACAAAGACAGCAAACGGAGGTGCTAGAAAAGAAAAGAAAAAAATTAGAAAAATGGCAAAGTTATGGCGTCGACGAATACCGAAAATGAATATAGAGTTAATAAAGGAAAAAGAGAAAAATGTTTTTGATTAGATATAGAATAAACAGATGAAAAATGAAAAAGGCACTTATCATAACCTTACAAAAGAGAAAAATCTGAAGAAATGTAAGAACTGAAAAGGGATAACTTTACTTCTTATAGTGAGCAAAGTCCTAGGAAAAAATCATAATTGTAAGCAGTTACGAAACAATTCACTGCTAAGAAAAGAACAAACCGTTTTTAAAGAGAATTGCTCCTGGACAGATTTTCATATTGCTAAACCTCAAAGAACAAAAATATCATTATACATTATTTTCAATGGCCATTATGAATTAATACAGAAGTGTTTTGTGAAACTAGTTGAAAACCAAGATAAAGATATTTTGATTTTAAAAAGTACAAATGTGAAACAACACAATTCTTCCACAAATAAATACATCGAATGCTTGTAGCCTAAGGCTGACATTTTGTACGTAGGATTCGAAATTCATCCAATGGCTCATGCAAAATAACAAGAAGACATGAGAAAATATTACTTTTCTCTATAATAATGACATTTTGTCATTGATTATTCCTAATTTCAATGACTCAACTAGATATACGAATTTATTGGAAATGAAGTAGGCTATAGACAGAAATAAAAATAGAACTACCTACTTGTAGTTTATTGTTTGCGATTATCCACAAATTTAAAGTATTTCATAACTGAGTTATCAAAATATTAGTTACGGAAATTTAAAAATAAATTCTATTGACGTTGTTGCATTTGATGTTTAGGATTTTTGTTGTAGAGGAAGCGAGAGGAAAAAATTCAATCAAAAAGGGACAATCGATAGACATGCCAAACTCGAGAATACGTGAAGAAGTAAAAAAAGTCACAACCGATAACTACAAAAGCGAATTCAAACATTTTGATTTCGGCACTACTGACGAGTTGTAAATCAACGAAATGGCCATAGAGTGCATCAGATAGATATTGGTATTTTGTAATATATTTATCATCAAAAAGGAACACAACAATACAACAGATTCTGTGATTCTATGTCAGACTTGGTAGTACAACTTCACAAAAGACTCAGGCAAAAATGCACTTAACCATTGAAAAACCCGCTTTCTTCATATTTAAGAAGATTATCACACAAACATTAAGGTTTAGGAAAGATTTTTTTAAACTTTAGCCCTTTTAACTAAAAAGTGACTTCAAATGGAAAAGCCACATAAAAAAGTAATTTTATTTCAAACAGTTTAGAATCTCAAGTAGAAAATCAATCGCTAAACTTTACAGATAAGTCTAGTCGTATTGGGTGAATTTCTGTTTGATATTTATTAGTTCGTGTTTTACTGCTTTCGTTATTTTATATTTTTCCTTTGAATATTCGTTGGAGGAGGAGTTGAAACTAGTATAACCCCATAGCATGTGCCTGTCCCAAGTCAGGAATTATGGCCATGTTATTGTCTTTAGATACATGCACAGTATTCAGATAAGAGCCATATAATTTTATGTATATACACATTTTCCTGATTTGGGCCACTTTTGTGAAGTGTGATTTCCGAGCTATATTAATCTAGTCGAAGCAGCCACGCTGCATATCCCCGCGCTACTCTGGTGTTTAATAGTATATAATGTGAATGTCACAATCGTTGTTAGGAACAACCGGTATAGGAACGGATTTGTATTCATGACAGTCGGAAGATATCCATTGTCATCTGTGAAATGGCTATTTCGTACCGGTCAACCAAATCATGATGGCGACCGAAAAACTTTATTTACAATGATAAAATAATGTCCCCTTTTGCTGCTGTGTATCCCGCACCTGGGGGCATTATCAAAATTATGAAACCTTTGGCACAGTCTACATCTAAAGTACAATTGATGAGCCAAGTTTCAGTTCCATAATCCATATAACCACAGAGGAGTTGCATGACAAAGGATTTATGTATCCTAAGGCTACCCATGTATCTCCACCCCTGGGCGCATTATCGAACTTCCGAAACCTTTGGAACAATCCATCTCAAGAGCATTTATTGAACCCAGGTTCAGTTCCGCATTCCAAATAACCCAGCAGGACTTGCATGATGAAGGAAAAATGTACCCTAAGGCTACCTCTTTAGCTCATCCCGGGAGGGGGGCGTTATCAAAATTCCGAAACCTTTGGCACAGCCCCCTTACAATGGCAATCAATGTTCTAAATTCTATCTTCCTACGTCTGACGGTTACTGGGATTATCCTCGACATTAACGGCATACGTACGTACATACGACAAACAGCAAAACATAATTCCCGCACTATCGCTAGCGCGGGTATAAATATATTTGATTCTTTGTCTTTGTATTTAATTTTAATCAAAAGAAAGAATCATTCCACAGTTAAAGGTTTACGTTTAACACTATCCAATTATGTTTTGCATACTATTATCTGCCCCTTATTTCGCTAAGGAGCTTTAACGTTGAGGGGTGGCCATCTCCCCTTAAGGCGCTTAAGTTTACCTAAATAAAGTAATTTTTAAGAATGCGCACGTTCCTTTTGTTCGGATCTCCACTCGCGATTAATATATAACAAGAATCACTTTTCCATTGAGGTTCGACTCAAACCATTTTGCATGTTATCTAATCCTGGTTGAATTACTTCCTTTTGCACAGTGTTTACAACGTGTACTCATGGTCTCGCGCTAGAAACACGTCCAACAATCAAATGGCTGATTTTACAATGCACAATCCAAGTAGAGATTTAAAAACCCAGCGCAGCTTTATATAATCATGATTGCTAAAAAGTATTATTGCAACTTGCTTGTACTAAATAAACACTATTTTAGAAGTCCAGTGTAGATTACCCTTATGAGAGATCAGAAGTGCATAATCCAAATAGACAAAACAAATTTGAAACAAGCTATAAAAGATAAACGACAACAAAAGGAACAAGGCTTGGAATCCACGAACTCCTTTACAAAACAGGAGTGTTGCCAGGTGATCATGAAGGGTAAACATCACCTGTCTTGCTCGCAACACCTGTCCTGGAATCCTTAAAATATAATCCGGGTAAACGTCAATCAGAGAAGAGATCAACTTATTTTTGTATTACCGGTAACAGGTCCATTACTAGATGAGATACACTGATACCATATGGATCAACTAATTCGTGATGGCGACCAAAAATTTAAAAAGGGACGACTTCAAACTTGATTGGATGTTTCCTTGTTGTAGTAATTTATGCGACAACAGCAATGCTGTCTTAAGAAAATCCAGATACTTGGAACAGGCACGAGAGTATCGAATCAACTGCGAAACATAAACCCCGTAGGCAGGAGAGGCAGGAATATTGCCACATAAATATGGGAAGTTTACAATAAGAAATTTGATGTCATCCCGTTTGTCGTAAATCTTAGAAACAAGTTTTCCTCTTGGACAATGTCGAGGAATAAATCAAGATATAAATAAGATTTTGTTGAATCTGTGGTCTCCTTTTCTGTTCTTTTCTCTTTTTAGTTCTCGTTATTTAATTGTCAATTTTTTTTCATAAAAATTTGGTTTAAAAATTAGCTGTCGAAAGTTACATCACCATAGCATATAGCGAGCAAGCAACACAATAAATGAATAAATCAAAATCTGTACCTTTTGTGAATTTTTTACTATCTTTTTTAGATTTTAAGAAAACAATTTTATTTTTGTCATCATGAAAAATATGTTAAAGTTATACAAACAAATTCAAAATAACAAGTAAAATCTTTTCATGATATCAACAGGGTTGATATCTGTGGATTTAAAAAAAACTTTTTATGAAAAATGATTTATGTTAAATATTCATTTTTATCAGATTATTATATAAAATGACAATAGGTAAAATCTAATAAAATTTGATATTTTTTTTATTTTTGCTTTCACTCACTTTACAGCTTTTATTGAGACCGTTGATAAAATGGTACAATATTTGATTATAAGTTGCTAAGTGCAATTCATATTAAGATAATAAAGTAAAAACAATCTAACATAAAAATGACAGAAAAAGAACACTTCTAAAATAGGAACATATTCTTTTAATGGAAATAACATGGATACCTAAAAATTTGAAGGGAAAGTTTATTGGAAACGAAAGAGGATTTTAAAACAATTAGAATAAATTGTATTGGGAAATGCAACCAACTTGTTAAATTCGTTGATTTCAACAAAAACGCTTTTATCTTTTCATTTTGCAATCAATTTCATAAATCCAGTCCTATGTCCTGACCTTTTCTTTTTTTAACACAACGAAAAATAAGTTTATTGCACTATTGAACAGTTAACAATATTCAATGGAGATCCTGTCAATTCTTCATTGCTCCTTGTTAAAGTTTAAAAAAAACCAGGGTAGTTTATCTGTTAAACCTACTGTATAGCATTACAAATGATGCGATATAATCGGAATAAGGTTTCCTCTGTGTTTGTTTTGTATTTGAAAATTTGGAATAAGGTTACGTTAGGACGTTATAAAACTGCGTTAACATGTGGAAAAGTTGTGCTTAATATACTAAGATTAATGTCTAAATTCAATTAGACATTGTTAAATTGAGTTAGGTAAGCATTGTCAAAACTAGCCTCGAATGTTCAAAAGGAAATTTTTGTATACTTGCATATCGTTCATTTGTAACATAAACATAATGCAAGTATTATGGGAGCTGGGTACTTAGGTATATAAATATAAAGTAAGAATTACATCAAATGCAAAAAGCAACGTTGTCCAAGAAACGAAAGTAAAAAAGTCGATCCGTCCCCAAACCATATTCGTCCCTAGTCGTTCCGTCCCTGGATTTTCTATGAGTTTGTCTTTCAAATTCTTTTCTAAACAAGGCATACACATTAATGTGTTTTTGCTTGTAATCTGACATACATGTATACACGGTTTTGAAAACAGTAAACAGTATATATGTGATTTGGGTAACAAAATTTATATCGTAATAGGCATTATCTTGAATTTTGTATCCGATACCTAATGTCTTCAATGTTATTTTATGAATTAATGAATAAAATGTTCATACATGTAGTTTTCAGTTTCGTTGTATACTTTGCATTTATCATCTCAATCTAATTTCCATTGATGCAACAAGACTTTGCAAGGAAGAATATGATGAAGCAGTTTCAATCTGAGGACTTTTAACTTGTTATTTTTAGTAGTAGAAAAGGACGTCTAAAGGTGCGTTTACACGATCAAAATGGCTATATTCCAAATTAAGTAATTTAATCCATTTGATGAATCCAATGGGTTTTTCAATGGGTTTATCCAGTATAAGAAATTCGAAGATACCAAAGGGGCAGACAGAAATCGTTAAGTCGAGGACAGACAAGACCATGGCCAACAAAAATGTAATTATAAAATTCTTTGGAATTCAAATTAACAATTTCAATATTTCTCATATTTTTGTTTGTTTTGAAATTTAATTTGAGTTCAGTTTTTACATTGGAATGAATTAAGTCTATGGACTTAAAAATATTCTTCTATTGTCCCGGCATTGACTTAATTAGTCTGCTGAACTCTGACATCCAATTTGTTTTTATTGAGATTTATTCAAAATTATTTTTGTGAGATGTTACCATTACGGTCTATAATTGTTAATAAATATGATGCCATCTTTAATCCAGGCTGGATATATTAGACAATTGTTTTCAAATTTAATGATTTTATTGCCCCATAAAATTTTCTGTCTTACTGTTCTGTAGTTTAGGGATGTCTCTGTTTGAATGTTATTTTCAAACCAAGTTTTAACTATATCAAAATAAAATCCAGGAAGAGTGTCTTTTAGGTTTGGTATTGCATTTATTGTGTCTGGTGTTATGTTGAATAAAATAAAGCTGGGTCCAAATTTGTTAAAATAGAATAGAGATATGATTTTCCAACTTGCAACATCTTGCAAATTTTTTTACCCAGTTTAATCTGATGGCTGATATACAATTGTAAATGTCTATCGTTTTTTATCCGCCTTTTTTTGTTTACCGTTCCATATAAATGGGTATATTAATCTTTAAAATTTCTGTATAAATTCCTTTTTAATGACTGATACTGAAGCAAGATAAGTTAAATTTGGTAAAAATAAAGATTTCACAATGGTTATTCGACAGATCATTGTTAAATTTCTCATTATCCATAGTTTTATAGTTTTTTCTGATTTTTCAGATATTTTTTCAGTTTTTAGTTTATTAGTATATCCTTAAACTTTTGATAGGTTTTCTGGTCCAGTTAACATTTTCAAATTTATCTTTACTATGTTTTAATCTACCAAGCCAAATGCCTTCTGTGTTAGATCTGTTTAGTTTTAAACAGTGTTCCATAAATTTCAATAAAATTAAGTACCAAACTGACTTCTTGTCTTGATGCTCGAAAACGGGTAGTGTCATCTGCTAACTAAGATATCTTAAGGCTGTGGGTTGTTGTGCCAATTTTATTTGAAAACCATTAATGTTTATATCCTGTCTAATTCTCAAGCTAAGATTTCAACTGCTAAAACAAAAATTAGCAAACTTAAAGGATACCTTTGCCTTATGTACGTTGATGATATCAATCCATTATTCATCATTCACTCTTTGATATCTGTATATAAAGTTTTACCCAGTTCATTTAAGATTCTGGAAAACCAAATTGTTGTATGGTTTCATACATGAAGACCCTTTCTAAAGAATCAAAAGCTTTAGAAAAATGTAAGAATTAAAGTGCCCCTGCTATGTAAAACATTTCAGAGTAGTCTATTAAGTCGTGGATTTGACGAATATTAAACCCTTTATATCTTTTATATATACCCAATTTGATTATCATGAATTATTTTAGACAGAAGGGGTTTAGTTCTTTATGCTAGAGAATAAGCTGTTAATTTCGTATCTACATTTAACAAAGTAATTGGTAATAATAAAGGATCATTTTTTGTATACAATAAAGAGACAGCACCAATTTATTGTGTTGCAATTAGCTCCCTTTTCTATAACTGTTATTAAAAACAGGAATTTACAATTTAGGTTGTTCCAAAAGGTTTGATAAAATTCCATACTTAGACCATCTATTCTTCTTAATTTCTAGTTCGCTGGGATATATTTGGTCGAGATGTTCACTGAACGTGCAACATGTAGAATTATTCAATTACAAAACATCATCGATATATATCGAAAGGTAATATTAAACGATCTGGCCAATTTCTTTTTGTTTTTTCGCAGGAGTCCTTGAATGAATTCTGCTTCATACGAGTATAAAAACAAGTCAGCTAGCATGGGCGCACAATTTTTTCCCATTGGAAAGCCAACGGGCTGTTGAAAAATTCGCCCACTAAATTCTACAAAAATGTTGTCGCATTATTATTTATAAATTATAGTGTCTACAGTAAAATAAGTCCTGTTCATTGTCTAAAGTGAAGGTGAAGGGCGGCATGAAACAAATCCACATACATGACAGTAAATTCCAGTTCATCAGTAGAATTCATGTTCTTTATACTTTCCAAAGACTTTTTATCTTCTACATTGAACACTGTTGTAATAATAATTTATTATTACCTAATCATACAGTTTTTTACGTTTTATTAGATATTTTATAAAATGTGCCATTTTTTCAGTTTTATT
>JAULBM010324139.1:0-13364 GCA_032357055.1 Geukensia granosissima | reverse complement strand
CTAACTTGTTTCCGTCCTGAATATGCATGAAATATTTGCCACTGGACGTTAAACAACAATCAATCAATCAACCAAAACTATCACTTCACAAGCATATCTTGTGTTGAACATTTCGGGAGTTTCATTGTTTCTAACCAAAATACAAATTATTCTCAAATTACAAATGAAATTTACATATTTTAAAGAAGTATGATCATTTATCTATAGAATTACAAAACTATTTTAAAATTTACATTCCTTTCATTATAGCTAAATGATAATTTTGTAGCTTACCTGCTCTCAGAAAACCGGATAAATCGTTCACGAATTATTACCAGGATTTCACGTTTCAGATTTTCCGATTAACAATCGTTCACGAGCCAGATTTCTTTATTAACCGTATATCCCCTCTGGTTAAGAAAAAATTACTTTCTGATTTCCCGTTCGTTGGGATTTGCCATGTCGCAAAGGGATTTTTATCTGAAATATTTAACTAATAGCCATGTGGGGTTACCTTGTTTATTTTGCTAATAATTATTGTTGTTACTTCCTTGTTTAATCTGATAATTTTGTACATCATTTATGTGTATATTGAAAAAACCAATCCATCCACCATTTACATTTTTGTATAGAAATATTCAATGCATTAGCCTACAAAGCGCGTTTTTCTATGTGCCTTTTGTGGGCGTTTTCTGCCTTTCTTCCGCGTGATAGGCGTCCAAACCATAACTCTTCGTTTTAATAATAAATGAATCTAACATAACAACAACAACAAATACTTACGTTTTCCTTGTAAGAAAACCTTCAGAAAGTTTTCCCATGATGCTTTATAAGTTGTCCAACAGTCGTTTAGCTTCAGTGTGAAGGAATATGAAGATACTGCAACATCTTTAGGATTTCTGATGCCATAAATTATCTTTTTTCTCTTTTCCAGAAAATGCTTTGGAAGAAATTCTGGGAACATGTGCGACTGCAAAATTCTTGGGGTGGGAAGTTGGTCCAATTTGTACAATCCATTCAGTTCTAAATTAGAATTGCTAAAAGAGTGTTTCAGTACGTCCGTTTGATTACTTATTAAGAGATAAACTATATCCCACAACCACATGGTACCTAAAATATATACGAAGCTAAATTTACATCTTAAGTTTACAGAAAACGACGTTTAGTTTTATAAACAGAAATAGTTTAGTCTGAAGACAGACAAGAAGACCATGGGCAGCAAAATGAAACGAAAGACAAACATATTACTCAAACGCTAACCGAAATCTGGGGTAACACGAACGAAATTGTGTATTTTAAGTTTCAATTGAAAATAATTTGAGGGGAATTATAATTTGAATCTATACAAGCCAATATTTAAGTGTGTCTTTATGTTTTCAAACTGGCACAATGGACAATATTTATATCTCAACTTACCATCTTTTTCAGCTGAAGCTTGAATTTTTAACGAAAAACATTATTTTTGTAGAGAACCATTAATATGAAAAACTAGTTTCACATTTGTTCTGTGAAAAACTGCGGACTTTCCTTTTATAGATGCAATGGGTTAGGAGTGATTTTAAACATACATGTATGTCAGTTATATTGTGAACGTGTAAATGTTAACTATTTGTATTTGGTTGTGTTGAAAACAGAAGCAAAATAAATTTAATATAAAGATTGAGTATAAGTATTGATGTGGTCTATATTATTTAATTTCTGTCATTTACTGGTATGGAAGTAATAGCCAAATAGGGGTTTGCTATTTTACTTGGATTTTCAGGTTAAGGGTAATATGTATTTATATTTCCGTATAAATTTCTTATGAGTCCCGGCCATATAAAATCACGTTGACAATTTGCTTGTATATATACCCTCCATAATTTATTATTTCATTCTGGGATTAAAATGGCACAGGGATAAGTAACTACTAGTATTTCCTTTATAAATAACGTATAAATCGAGCTACGCCGTCGCTGTAGTTTTCGGCAATAACTTTGGAATAAAACAACAGAATTTTTTTTTAAATACGGTATTAAAGTGGAAAGTCTGTAGATTTAAAAAATGTTACTCATTTAATATTCAAATCAAAAATAAATTTAAAAATTTGATTTAAACAGAAGAAGGTATGTTTTTATTGCAACATTTTTTGTGAATTCGCTTGTTAATCAATCGATAATTAGGTGGCTATTATCGGTGAGTGCATACATGGATATCAATAAAATTGCCGAACTTTACACTGTTAATTGAATTCGTTAACTTATCATATTTTGGTAAATACCTTCAGAAAATGAAACAATAAAAACTAAATACAAAATATAAATAAATAATCTGTCTTCCATTCTGATACCGGAAATTACACAGGTAAATTACAGGTAAAATCAATCGGAACACGCTCGTATATTTCCGTCATTCTTCGTCACTTTTACCGGATTTTGACGGAAATGGCCGATGTGATCAGATTGAGGTAAAATAAATAAAGGTCAAGTCGGAACGCGTACAAGTCCACTCGGCCTCTTCAAAGAAAATACTATGCCTTCTGTCTAACCCTTTTGTTTAACATTTTTTGATGTAAAATGTTTGTTCAACCTGTTTATGTTCATTTAATCAATAAAATTTTATTGAAAGAAAAAAATTTAATTGAAACCTTCAACGTAAATGGTTTCAAAATTTCAAATCAGCAGGTCAAAGATGGCACCTTAACTGCTTAAAGATTGTTATTTTTTATGAGTATAAACAGTCCTAGAAAATAGACGAAAAAAATGCAAGACAAACAAGATAAACCGAGTGGAATACAAACTTGTCATTGCTTGTGGACATTCCATCAGACGACAATTATTTATTTATTTACCCACATAAGCAACATCAACTAGTGGGCACACATATAGATTCTATATTCTTATTGACCATTGCTCGGACTGTCTACTACCAAAAATCCCTTCTTTCCGGACACCATCAGACTATATAGAACCAACTACCACAGACACTAACATGTGGAAATGCAGACCATGGAAGCTTTTAGTCGGCAGGGTCTCCAAAATTTTCTTCTTTTTCTGCTGTGATATTTGAAATAGGGGTTTAAGCTAATTTTGAAATTTCTGAGATCGAAAAATGGTGGCCAAAGGGGGGCAGGACAGCCCGAGCCCCCTTCAAGGGCGTAGCGCCCGTTAGGCAGTGTAGGCAGCTGCCTACACATAATTTTGTCGAAAACAACTATGTGTAGCTTAATCTTCGCTTAATGCTCATGATTCAAGCTCAGAATGATAATTTGGTCAATTTAGTCAATACAGTGAACAAAATAATAACTAAATCAGGATCTACTTCAATTCACTGAGCACATTAATAAATTTACTTCTTCTTTACCGTAACGCTTAATAAAACATAAATATTTTCCGTTTTTTTATAATAATTTTTGCGGACGATACTGAGATCGTATAAATTTTATTATTCAAGATCAGTCAAACTCATCCGAAAAAACACCTACAAGAGAAAAATATTCATTAGAACAAGCATCAAATGGCGGTACTCTGACAGGCTGAATTGATCTCTGCGAACGAGTTCTCAGTTTGATCCTCGCTATCTGAACATATACATGAGAGTGTATCAAGGGTGGTTCCATTGCAAATAATGCCACCAGCCAGGATAATACATTTATTAGAAAATTGGACAAAATTTTCCTAAAGGATAATCTGATAATTATTTTGGTCAAAGTGGGGGTGGGGATAACAATTTCCGGTAGTCCCGATGATTTTTTTGTAAATATTACTCTTTGGTTGGAGGAAAAAATCTTCCTTTCTTAATTCTCAGGGCGGTTGAGTATTTATACATCCCGCCCATCAAACGGACGCCCCTTTGGCGCTCTACTTACAGGAGGAGAAACCGAACGGCCTATTTCTATATCTTGGCCGCCCTCGCGGGGCACAAAATTTAAAAACAGTTTTCTGACGGTTTTAGGTTGCAGTATAACATAATAAATATTTTTTAAACAATCTGCTTTCAGCAAACAAAAACGGCTAGAATTAACAGCGGGGTTGAATGTGGCCCATTCCGTTGCCTTCTTTCAAACTTATCAATTTCAAAAGTACGTATATCGCCTATTGGATTATCTTGGAAATCAGACGGGAATGGCAGCTACCAAGTCATTTTCCCCATCCCACTGGGAATAGTGTGAAATCATATATTGACCCACAGGCTCGGGACGCGATTTTTATATGTAAATATACATATAAATTTTTAATATAAAAAACCGCGTCCCGCGCCTGTGTGTCAGTGAACCTAAACTGACAATCGTCACATAAAAAGTCATTGGATAAATTCTGGAAAAAAAAAAAATTAAAGTCCCAGTTCTGTTTTTCCACCGGCCTTTTACCCTATTTTACGTAGTTACGTACTTATTTGGGTGTTTATACCGGACAAAGCTGGAAAGAGCGGGGGAGCAACCAAAATTATGCACTTTGAAAAGCAAATGAAAAGGGAAAAGTTTGGGGTAAATTTTTGTCTTAATCTCAATTAGAAATCGAGAAAATTGATGAATCAAGAGGTCCATAAAAAGTGCCATCTCAACCCCTGGTCGCTTACATGGAAGCGGAAACGCATTTTCAGATGTCATGGGGATGCTTTAGTGTAAACATATTTTATTATAATTCAGAAAACAGATATACGTTACAATATATACAATGTTAAACAATAACACGAATAATAATAAGATTCGGAAACAAGCTTAAAAGCTTATATTAATCCGTTTCCAAGAAAATGAAACTTTCAAAAAATTGAATTTTCCAATTACCCAATTAATGCCGGAAATGTACTAGCAAAAAGTGCCGTTTGTCTTAAATCTTAGAAACACGTTTACCCCCGTGGTCTATTCCGAGGAATAAATCTAGTATGAAGTATGCAGCAGGCGAACGTTTCGCAAGAAGTTTTACGAGTTGCGTAACTTACATACGTAATAAAGGACTTACGGTTTATAGTAAGTCTTACGACTTTTTGTGAAACGTTCGCCAGATCTAGATAAATTCTGCTTCATACGAATATAAACTAAAGTCGGCCAGTAAGGGCGCACATGGAATGCCAACGCTCTGCTGATAAACTCGTCCGCCAAATTATGAAGAAAAGTAAAGATTCTTTCAAAGGATTTTTTCGAGATAAGTTAAAAGAAAAAGACCCAGTTCATGGAAAGTGCATTATTCTGAATGATATATAACATAGAATACAAAAGATAATGCATTTTGAATGAGTTTTTATGTAGGCCAAAATTTCTTTTGAAAAACTTGGTTTGTGACCCATTTAATTTTATCTTAAAATGAAAATGAAAACACTAAAGATTACACATCTAAACAAATGCCTTATCTAGAATTGTTTAGTTACTGTACACGAAAAATTAAACCAATATTTCTTTCAAGATGTCAATTTTGTGGCTGATATTGGTTCTATCTCTCATGTGTTTTGGTATGTAGCCAGATTACTAGATACCATAGACTGTAATATTTATAATGACAAGAAGGAAAATAGACATTGTCCATTCGTCTAGGAGGTAATCATTCTGTAAGTTTCATTCTATTCTGTTTTCAGGTTGTTCCGGGGCATACCAGAAGAAAACTCTCATGTCATCACTGCTACAAAGAATCAACGTAGAAAAGAGATGGGCTGCTGATTTGTTTGGAAGGGACTGCAGGTGTGCTTTTCACATTCACTGTCAAAGTGACATGGAATGTCATCACCATGGAGAAGATTTACGATGTTTATATTCATGTTGTGGAACAAAATGTGAACACCATGCATCACACGAGACACACCACCAGAAAATCGAGTAGGTTTACACTATATCACACGAGACTCTCCACTACAATTTCAGGTAGTTGTGTAGGGCATCACATAATACACATACCAGAATCTCTGGTAGGTTTACACTGCATTATACGAGACGCACCGCTGGAATCTAAGTTGTACAGAGCATCACACAAGACACAGCCCAGAATCTCAGGTAGGTTTAGAGGGTATTACACGAGACTGAACACTACCATCTTAGGTTGTACAAGGTATCACATAAGACACACCTCCAGAATCACGGGTTGGTGTACAGGGCATCACAAGACACTTATAGAATTTCAGGTAGGTGTAGACTGCACCACAGAAGTCAATTAATG
Source organism: Geukensia granosissima (assembly GCA_032357055.1). Lineage (NCBI taxonomy): Eukaryota > Metazoa > Mollusca > Bivalvia > Mytilida > Mytilidae > Geukensia > Geukensia granosissima. Next base: position 7,260 of record JAULBM010324139.1, on the reverse strand, counting down.
GAATCTCTAGAATGTTACTACTGCATCACATGAGAAAAGCACACCAGTAGAATCTTTTGGAGGTAAATACTGCATCAAGTAACGCCCACCACCAGAATCCCTAGTAGATGAACACTGCATCACACGATACAAAGAAATAAAATCTCAGGTATGTGAACAAGGCTGGTAGGTTTACACTACGATATCACACGAGACACAACAATAGAATCTCTGGAAGATTTAGGCTCAGTCACTGTATCACATGAGACACAACATTTGAACCTACCAAAGATGTACACTGCACCAACATGATTTCCCGCTTTAAATAATAAAGGGTATATTAGTTCTTAAATATTATAGAAATTGGGTTGGTAAACGGAATAACATGGTAAACATAATCACAATTCATTTTGTTTCAATATTTTATAACTTAACACAACAGGAGTTGACTATGTACTTTATGATTAATTTTTAAGGAGATTAATTTCGGGATGTTGGCTGCTATGTTAAAAATTGGGAAGATTTCAAAAGCTTGGGATAGTTTTAATACCTTCTATACATAGAAAAACTATTGGTCAGTGTGGTTGTTTTTAATATAAGAATTTGAAATTTTTGTCGGGAAAAAGTTTTCTCTCTCAGAAATACACGATACACGAGCAGCTAACAGTTATAATTTAGAACGTAAAGCACATGCACAGTGTTCCCGTGTTCTTTAAATGCAACACTTAGTTAAACATATGGCCCAAATGCTTTTTCTGCCCTTCCAAACACATGTGGACTTAAAACGGTAAATGGGCTTATTTCTTGTTGCCCAGGAAGGGCCACGTTTTAAGGTTGAAGAGATGGAAAATGGGGTAAATATTTTTGTTAACAACTTGAGCAACAAAATATTGGCGCTTTTGGTATGGACCCTTAACATCCCTTCCCTTTAAAATTGTGTTTGTTTTACATATTTTTTCTGGGGTAATCCAAAATTACTTATTACACGCAATACTTACACCACAACCACCAGAATATGGAGGTATAAAGGGACCATGCCCAAAGCACCTGTGCTTGAAAATTCCTTGCATTAATTCCATATCCTTTATTTTAAGTTCTTTTTTGGGTAAAAAAGGAGGAATGAAATAAACAGAAAATCGAATTGAAGTTTTGCAACTATAGTTATGTTTCACTTCCGGTGGAAATATTTGGTGAAATTTGAAATTTAATGTGAATGTTACTTTGCTATATTTTCCAGCCTTTGTCAGGGGAATTATTTCCGAATGACAAAATTATTCACTCCACAGTAACTTTATTAAATATAATCATCTTCATTTCAGATAGACTGCGGCTCCAGCAATTCGCATAAATGGAGTTATTCATTCTAACAGTTTTCGTTGGATTTCATATTCTATTTAAATAAATAAAGTGTGCAGTTTTCAAAATGGAAAGCGACCACATTATAGACATACAGGTTAATAGTTTTCAAAGTAATCCCTCAATGTGATCACCCTTTAGAATGAGCCGACTGGAAGTTTTCAAGATAATCACATTGCTGTTTAAAGCGTAAAAGTCGCTTCACTTTATGGGATATTACAGTTTTAAAGCTTCGACGTTATCAGACTATGTAACGTTTAGAAAGAAATATTTCAATGTAGTCACACCATCATAGAACATACATGTTTTTTTTTTAAAGTAATCACACTCAAATTTAGTGTGTACTGACAGAAAGTTTGCAAAGTGATCATTTTGAAAGTAATCATTTATAAATAAACAGTTTGAAAGTTTTAGAAGTAATCACATTTAAATAAAAAGTTAACAAGTATTTAAATTAATCACGCTGCAATATATAGACTGAATTTTTTCAATGTAATTACACTATAGAACATACAGGCTGAATGTTTTCAAAATAATTGCACTAAAAAGATCACACTGCAGAACGTACTGAAACAGTTTGAAAGTATTCAAATTAATTTAAAAATTACGTTGACTGCTTGGTAGAGGAATTGGCCGTTGACAATTCTTTTGACAACCCTACATATACCCCGACGACACTTACCTAAAAAGACATCCTTGACAATCACCGGTCAGTTTTGTCTTCTTTTGAAATTTCAACTAAGCAGGAAGAACTCGATCTTTCTTTTTACTGGATAAACCCTAAGACATATAAGTGTCGTTACTTTGCAGGGTCTGCCGAATACAAAACCACTTTCCGAGTTACTGACAGTTATTCTATCAGCAGTTATAAAAAACGGGCCCCAGAGTTACCATGAAACAAGCCATTCTAAGGTGGTGTAAATGAAATGTGGATTCTAAAAAGATCCTAAGACGTGTAAGAATGCACTTTGCCTCCTGGAGGTGCATCACAACATTTGATTCTTCTTTAACCCTGTATACCACTATATCTCATTCAAAACTAAAAGAAAAAATAAAAGCTTTAGTTAACCTTTGTTTTGTTAAAAATATGGCAAACGCAGGTACAAATATTTGAGTATAGGAAGGGATAAACATTTTTTATTAACCACTCTGATTCTTATAAAAAGTACTCTTAAGATGACATTTGCAAAATGCTAGATATCTTGATTGACAACATTTTTGTAATGTTTGGCAGACATACGTTTTAACAGACTGTCGGCATTCCAATGCTGGGCTGGTCAACAATGCACCAATTCTCGCCGATTTATTCCTTTATTCGTATGAAGCTGACTTCAATACAGAGCCATCTGCAAAGAAATGTTGGCTCAATCTTTTGGTTTCAGGTTCCGCTATATAGATGATGTTCTTTCACTAAATAATTCTAAATTTGGTAACTATGTTGACCGCATCTATCCAATCGAACTTGGATACTACAGAAACAGAAAGGTCGGCTTCACACATTGACTTACACTTAGAAATCTACAGTAAGGGTGGATTCAGAACTTTAAGAGAGATGACATTGATTTCCCCATTGTAAACTTTCCGTTCATGTATAGCAACATTACAGCCGCACCTGCAAACGGATTTTATATTTCTCAGTTGATACGCTACTCCAGGGTGTGTGCTTCCTACCAGGATTATGTTGATAAAGGGTTGCCCCTAACAAGAAAGCTACTGAACCAATGGTTTCTCACGGAAATGATCTTTATTCGGTTGACCGATACGAAATATTCATTTCACAAAATTATGGCAATAGAAATCTTCCCTTTGTTATGACAACAATCCGTTCTTATACCGGTTGTGAAGTCACAAACACCGATTGCGACTATACACTGGTTTTGTACTGAGTTACACGACGGATACCACTAGTAGATCAGGAGCTGCTAACCCTTCCAGAGCACCTGAACTAGTTTTCGTTGGGTTCGTTTTACTCTAGAATTAGTTTTCAGTGTAGTGTTGTGCGTATTATGTTTGCCTTTGGTTTCTTTTGTGTTGTCCACGGTCGTGTCTGTATTCTGATTTAACGATTGCTGTCTGCCCATTGATATCTTCGAATTTTTTTGTTAGATATAGATTAAAAGATTTCAAAGCAAGCAAACTATGGAACAGACTGAACGTTTCAAAGAAAATCCACTCAAGGACATTATCCTGTAGAATAAAATGACTGTTAGTTTTCAAAGTAATCTGATTTAAACAGTGACAATAATAAAAAATTAATCACACGACGTAATATACACAATGAAATTTTTTAAAAGAAATCTTTTTATGGAATAACCAGGTTGAAAGTAATAAAAGAGTAATTCGGGCCGTGGTTGTAGACAAAACAAAATAAACAGCAACTGTACTGTTTTCTCACTTCCGAATTAAAAAGAATGCACACGTGGTTAAAGGCCATGGCGTAGGTTTTCTTTATAGAACTAGGTACTTAAGAAGGAATATGATGCAGTGTTGCGTGATTATAAAAGGAAATAAAACATTGTGCATACAGAATTCATGATAAAATATATTTGATAGGTTTTATGTTCAAAGGGGTCGCGTACCTTACCACGTTTAAGAAGATGATTCAAGCAAAATGATTTTAAATGTGTGGCACAATCTTTTGTAATTTTATCTCCTCCGATGGACGTTGGTTGAAAATTTATAAATCCCGCCAAAACAACAGAGACCCCTTCAGGAAGAATTATACAGCTGGCAGAGAAACCGAGTAGCTTATTTCTATACCTGGGCTACGCTCGAGGTGGTCGAGTATTTATACATCACGCACAACCTACGGACGCTCCTTTAACAGGGCTTTTACCTGCAGGTGGAGAAACAGAACGGCCTATAACAGTATAGCCGGACCCCACTCTGCGAATTCCTAATTGACATTACAAATTAAGATCAAACTAACAGAGTGATGAGGACATAGTAATTATGGATGAGTTAATTCAGATGCATGTTATTGATTGATTGATTGATTGATTGATTGAATGTTGCTTCACGTCCAGCGGACAATATTTAAGCCATATTCAGGACGGGCAGAAGTTAACAACAATAAATCAACATGTAGACTGCAAAACTGGTATGGTAGAAAAATTTATCCTTGCAAATGGCCGCCTACTGACCACTCAAATGAGCCGATGCAAGGGAAACGAAGGTCATTTGATAGTCGAAATTTGTATTGAGGGCATACTAGGGCTCCACCTTTATTTGTAAATTCATTTGTTTTAGTATTAATAGTCAATAAATCAATCTTACACAATTTTATAATGTGAAATCTCATGATATGTCAATACCTGTTGTGATCCCCACCCTAAACCACATAATTCTTATCTGTTATCAAAAGATGAGTTTTATGTTCCACGGGTGTCCCACCCCTTTATTTTGAAAATTTCAATTTCTCTCAAAACCAATTGAGATCCCCACCTCTAAACCTATATATTATAACTTGCAATGAGAAATTATGCAGTGCACAACCCGGAAAGTTCCTTTCTGGCATATATTCCATATTTTTCTTTTTAAAATATTTAAAAGAAAGAATATGGTAGTTTGTTCGCAGTTTGTCTGGCCTTTTTTGTTTGTTTAGAGTGTGTCTGGTCTTTTCGTTTGTTCAGAGAGGATCTAGTCTTTATGTTTATCCATTTATGTCTTGTTTTTGTTGTTCTGAAATGTTCGTCTTTTTCGGAGAATGTCTGGTCTTTCGGATCGTTCGGAGCCTGTCTGCTCTTTTCGTTTGTTCTGAGTGTGGCTGGTCCTTTCGTTTGTTCGAAGTTTCTCTAGTCTTTTTTGCTTGTTTGGAATTTCTTAGGTTATTTTTGTTCAGAGTTTGTCTGATGTTGTGTTTATTCGGAGTTTGTCTGATTTTTTTGTCAGTTCGGAATTTGTCTATTTTGTTTGTTTGCTGAGAGGATGTTTTATCTTATTGTTTGTTCGGAGTTTGTCTGATCTTCTTGTTAGTTCGGCGTTTGTCTGATGTTTTTGTTTGTTCGGAGTGTATCTGATCTTTCGGATTGTTCGGAGTTTGTCTGATCTTTTCTTTTGTTTGGGGCTTGTCTGGTCCTTTCGTTTGTTCGAAGTTTCTCTAGTATTTTTTGCTTGTTTGGAGTTTTCAGGTTATTTTTGTTCGGAGTTTGTCTGATGTTGTGTTTGTTCGGAGTTTATCTGATCCTTTTCATTGTTCGGACTTTGTCTGGTCTTCTAGTTTGTTCGCAGTTTGTCTGGTCTTTTTGTTTGTTCGGCGTTTGTCCGATCTTTTGGTTTGTTCGGAGTTTGCTTGATCATTTGGTTTGTTTGGAGTTTGTCTGATCTTTTGGTTTGTTCGGAGTTTGTTTGGTCTTTTGGTTTGTTCGGAGTTTGGTTTTTTGTTTTTGTTCTTTGATTGTCTTGTCTTTTTATCTGTAATGAGAACTCTTTTTAGTCTTTTTGTTTGTTCGTTGTATGTCTTTGATTATTTTTGTTTGTTTTAGAGTTTTGTCTAATTCTTGGCTATTATAGGTATTATACACTGATCAGTAAAACTTTGAAATTTTCCTAATTCTGCTTGTTAAATCGCTATTTTTATATTTTTCCCAGAATATGGATACAGATATGCGAAGAGTCTGGATAAAACAAAACTGATAGTTCAACCCCATCACGTGTGCCCAAGTCGGGCTCATTGAATCCTTTTAAAATTCTTTTACTTTATCAACATTTTTGGTGTATGGTTTTCATGCTCATCTCAGGAGTTCGAATGAAAATCCATCATGTTTTAGGCCTTGTGACATCCTCTAGATTTTTTAGAACAGGTTTCTTGCTAAACATTGTTTATATAAAACAATTCTCAATAAATAACGCCTACCATAATATTAAGCCTTTTTAAATACGTTGGACCAGACAAGCTTATCTTCTTTCCACGTGCATGAATTATTGGACACTGGCAAGGCAGGGTTAACCCAATAGATGTCGTTTAACGGTATATATAACAGCCGAGTGCTCTGTAAAGCCAATACTTCCTTAATTGTACTTAATTGTTATTTATTAAACATGCAAACGCCCATTTGACAAATATTTTGAGTGAAATGCAGTAACGAAAACATCATTTGAAAGGTTTTTCAAACCTTAAGTAGAAAAACGTTTATTCTGGAGTACATAATAATATCATCCCTTAAGTAAAACTTTGCCGAATTTATATAACATTTAAAATGAATCGCATGTCAACATCCGATAAACACCCTCCAACATGTGGTTCACGGCTTATCAGAACTGTATACAAGGATTAACATGGTTAATACTAAAACAAATCGTAACTGATGGTTATTAGGTTTAATCGCTCAATCACAGAATTTGATCGCAAATGGAAATGTCTCTCAGGACACAATTGGTAGTAATAATCGTTTCAATGGTGTTTTTCAGTGGTAAGTATTATTTTATCTCCTTACGAAATGGTCTCTGGAATAACTTTCTAATCTAATTTCATATTATGATTATATAAATAACCTTCTCACCTGTATACAAAGGGGAAGATATGGGGTGAAAGTCAAGAAGATCATCACCCATCACCGTGAAATTGTTGAATCGAGAAGTCAGCGCACGCCCACCTTATCACAAGCTCTAGATCACCAAAACAATTTAAAACGTGTGTAGAAAAATATCGTGCCTCCAAAGTAAACATATAATACAAAACAACGCAAAAGACGAAAACCAACCAATGACCTAGGCTATAAACCTGAGAACTTTATTAACAACCAATAACCTAGCTCACAGACCAACCAATTACCTAGGCTATAGACCCGAAAACTTTCCCAGCATCCAATGATGATCTAGCTTATAGACCAACCAATGACTTAGCGTATAGACCCAAGATACTTTCTTAACAACCTATGACCTAGCGTACAGTTCCGAGATACTGTAAACCAACTAATGTCCAAG
>JAULBM010324128.1:0-13365 GCA_032357055.1 Geukensia granosissima | reverse complement strand
AAATATGCTCGTGTGTAATTCTTTGATTGATTTCTTCTTTATGGAGACGTGAAATTACCATAGTAAAGACCTTTAAAGATTGTAATATATAAAAAGGAATTCGAAGATACCAAATGGGTTACACAGATACCCTTATGGGTGTCGGTTGCGCTTTACCAGTTTACTGACATATATTTCAGTACATTGATACACTTTAACTAATTCTACGACAATTATTAATGCGTTATATTTCTGACAGAAAGCTTATAACTTGATTAAGTCTCTTGGTTTCTTTATCTTAGCAATCACGCTATCGTTGCTTTTTATTAGTATATTCTTTGAGATCCATAAATAAACTGCGTTGTTGATCATTTTTCCATGACAAGATGATATAATAAGAACTGTGTTATGTCAAGTTCATATCTAACATTGCGACAAAGTTGTCAAAGAGAACCGAACTTTTGAAAATTTTCATCAATTTTGCTACACATGTCTTAGCTTGTTGATTTTAGAAGATTCATTTACTATAACAACAAGATGTTTAGTATATACAGTAGAATATGGTGCCAGCATCACATTGAATTGTACAGTAGAAAGCGTTATCATGGGCATTGCAAGCTGGGTTAAAGAATCAGTTCCGGCATCACGAATCCTCTTTTCTTCTTTGAATACCAAACAGTTCTCCTATACAATAGAGCATGCTACCGCCAGCGATGAAGGCACCTACAAGTGTGGCCTTATCAACAATTTTGAAATGCGATTTGATTGGTTGTATCTATCAAATGTAAAACACTCGTGATGTGGAATTCTAGAAAATACGAGTGGTGTTCCTTCGATGCACTTGACCAATCTCCATCGCAGAGACGCTTCGATGTATGAATACTCATACATGTTTACGTCTCTGCATTCAGCCATGCTAACAATAGTAAGATCTTGCAATTAGTAATTAGCAACTTGTTTATTTTAAATATTTTATGAAATTATTATTTTTCTTACTAATCTGTATCGTAACTTTAAATTTTTAGTTCAAAACAAAATATTTTTTACTTTTGACTTCTGTAGGAAATAAGCGTAATGAGAGGTTTAAATTCTTTGACGTCACAATTCAATGTTTTTCGGCACGTCATAGACGTATGAAGCGCTGAAGGGTAAATTGAGAGAGAAGCGAAGCGTGGAAGTTGGCACTTGACTCCAGTTCTGGTTTTTACATAGAATGCTTTTGGCCTTTACATTTCTGTTTTAGATTGTATTTAATTTGTTCATGTAAAGTTTTATTCTTAGTTACCATTTGTTTTTATACTGTTCTTAATAACATTAAATATTTTCGGCTCTTGTGATGAACCAGCAAAACATTGGGAACTTAGTATACAATTTGGTGTGTAATTTATTATATTTTTCGAGTTTAAAAACTATGGAAATAAAATAAATAAATTATATTTAATTTCCCGTAAATCTTAAAAGCATATACATGTTTGTATGCTCCGATGTATAATTTTATTTTTATAAATCACATACGGGTACCTCAAGCTTAGTAATTTTTCATCCAAACTTCCTGAGAACATTAAATTTTATAAACATGAGTTTATTTATTTTATTGTTTCCAGTACTAAGCTGAAAATTCCTAGTATTTTAAGTGTCTTTGTTTTTGAAAATACGCCAACGTTGTGAGGCGTAAAGTACAGGGTATCATGATAAACGTTATGGAGATCATTCCATTAAGAGATACAAACCAAATGATAGTTTATTTACTTTGCAAGGCTTAAGTGGATAAAATGGCTACTTTTCAAAAAGATGTTGCTATTCTGTTAAGCAATTTAATGTTCATGTTCGTCCCTGACCCATAATTAAACAACACAAAGGAATTGCTACAGAATACGGCGAAACATGCATGAGAGAAATGGAATTCTTACCTTTCCGGGGAATCTGATCCTACTCCTATTACTATAAAAGTACTTATTTTCGTGATTTCCAATATCGCTGATACATATTTCAGGAATTCCCGGCTCTAAATTTTCACGTATCTTGCGTATTTCGTAGTGATGCCAAGATAAAAATTGATGTATCGTGGATATGAATTTTCGCAATAAAATCATGTCCGCGAAAAATAGCGGAATTCAAAACACCGCGAATAATACTACTTTTACAGTCCAAGCCTTTGTTGTTTTTGTTTAGTCTTTAGTTTGTTTCTGGTTTGTCTTGTCTCTTTGAAGAACGCACTTGCCAATTTGTTAAAGGAGTGAATTTTTTTTTTTTCGCATTTACCTTACACCAAATGATTTTACAACGAGTGCCTGTTGCAGTGTAAAGAATACTTACCATTCAAGGAGAAAGGATTTGAAATTCCACTAATTGAAAGTCGGCTATGTCTGGACTTAAGTTTTGATTATGTTTCGATGATGATTCAAATACAATGGGGAAAATTTACTTTTGTTGTAGTCATCTGAATACCATAGGTCTCATTAATTCTAGTTGACCCATTCAAAACAAAGTCTTACATAGAATTTACAATCTTACATTGTACTCTTAAACGAAGAGCGATGTATTGGTTTTTCCAATTTTTTGTCCATAACCAGTTTATTTAAAGCATGACTTTAAACAAAGAATACATTTTTTGTTGTTTCTGACTGTACCATTGATTCGTCTTACAAATCCGTGACTTGTGCAAAATTGTCAAATTTGTTTTTTATCTACGGTTTATGGCATTTTACTATTTGTAAGGAAGCCCAAGGTATCAAATCACATTCGCTAGATACTTTATGCCCCGACAATTTAAACACTTCTGCATAAATCATGTTTAGAAACACCTGTAATCTCAATTCAAATATGTATAAGCTTTCGTCAATCGTCACTGATATTGCCAATCACAGTTTTTCAAAACCAGCCGGTTCAAGAAAACGTTCATTTCTTTTGTTATCTGAAAGATCTTGATCTAGTGTTGTCTGTTCTATTTTGGCCATGGTCTTGTCTGTGTTCCGACTTAACGATTTCTGTCTGCCCCTTTGGTAACTTTGAATTCCTCTTCAAGCAATATCCTCTTTTTGGACTTGACAATGACAGTCGATATCTTTCCACTGTCTTCACTTATTTTACGTTGCTTTACCAGTGTTGACTTCCATCGATTATGACTAATCATCGGCATTGGCCATCGAGTAACACGAGTACCATTAGTTGATCAAGAATTGTTACACTTGTGAAGCCCAATTTTTAAAGTGTTTTTCTTATTCAAAATTTGATTTTAAGTTCAGTGTTTTGTGTACACGTGTTTGTCTTTCTAGTCGGTTTTTTGTCACGGTCCTTCTGCCCTCTGAAATCTGATTATTTTAAAACAATTTATAATCCTAAATTAGCCTTATCCTAAACAAAATTTATTCAATAAACATATTCTTGATAAATATTCTTGTTGGCATAAAGTAAAACGAAAAAAAAATTCACTTTAATTTTATGTTTAAAAAATGCCGAAAATGATACTTCAGTGACTTCAAAAACATTTTTAGCTACGATCTAAAATAATTGAGTTAAGGTCGATCAGTTACCTACAATTTAACCCATTTGCTGAAAGATAGTATTGGCAAATAGTACTCGTTTCTTCTTGGAAATGTCCTTTGAAACATAATTATCCACATTTTAACAAATCCATATTTGTATTTATTATTTCACATTAACCATTTGATCATTGCTTTATCTCAACATCGGTACATTCAACATATATTCTTTTGAAATAAGGCTTCTTTCTCTACGTTATCTTCTATATGAACAGGCAATTTGTTTAAATCATTCAAAATTTGATCATTGTTTTTTGTAATATCGGGCATTGCAAAAACAATCCTTTTCCAAAACCAAGGATCGTCACGTTTCAAATAAGTTTTTGTTTTCATGTAAAGCTTAAGGTCATGGTCAAGTTTTAATGGGTCAAGAGCTTCCATGAGTATCATAATGATTTTTTGAGATTTCTCTTGAAGAACACTGTGATGTGCTGTTTTGAATTCATACTGACACCATTCACTTTCTACAAAATTGTTTGAAACTACCATTATCGTTCGTTTACTATTATCAATGGAATCTATTATTGTATCAGCTATACACGCTCCGATAGGAAAATCTCTAAAATGAACACATAGTTTATAACCACTGTTTTCTAGTCTAGGAACAAGTTCGTGAACCACAAAGTCCTCATCCTTATGACTATACGAAACAAACGCATCATATAATTTGTTAATGTCTGGTTTTTCATGGAACAGACGTATACGAAATTTGTTGAAAATTATAACTTGAATAAGTTGTCTGTTGATGTATATGACAACGGTAATAATTACAATAACAATTAATAAAACTAAAACTGTCACAAGTGCGCGAATTTCGATGTGATTCAAGTCATCGGTAAGCTTTTCAACTGTAGCATATATTACCGTATCATTGGGGCACAATATGTCCATATCTATGTCCCCTAATTTCAGGATTTCACCCGCTTGTAAACTAACATTTCTACTATTATTGACATAACAGTTCATTGCTTTCCGGTCCAATATTACGTCAGCAAAATCGTACGTCAAGTCTAGCAGTTCTTTTATAAGGTTACAGTCACATGACCATGGATTATATGATAAACTTAAATACCTTAAATCGATAAAAAATTCAACGACTGACTTCGAAAGCGCTGTCAACCGGTTGTTCGCCAGATGGAGTTCTTGAAGGTTTGGGCTTACACTAAACGTATTATTTGCGACAAACGCAATTTTGTTATGCTCCAGATGCAGTATTTTTAATGAGGATAGTCCGGTGAACATATTTGATGATATTTCAGTCAATTCGTTATCGTTTAGATAAAGATTTGTTAATATGTTTAAGTTTACAAAACATTTAGACTGGATATTTGATAATTGACTGCTGTTAAGATAAAGCGTATCTAGCTGGTTCAAATCATTGAAGACAGATGAATTTAAAAAACGGAGCTTATTTCCATCTAGATAAAATATTTTCGCGATTTGTGGTACAGCTTGTTTAATATCTGTCAGGTTTTGATTTGAACAAGATACAACGCCAGTATTATGATCATCCGATATAAAGCATGTGCAGTTTTGTGGACATGGCCTACGACATCTACAAGATTGTTCATGACAGCAATCACACATTTGATCGCATGGATTTTCGTATTCACACAACATATTTTCTACGTTCACTTTCTTAAGTAAAGTATATGGTTTTGTTCGGTATCCTCTGTAACAAAATATGTACTCAAATTCGTCTTCCTTCAGTGAACGACAAGAGTCCAACCATTTGTCTATACATTTTCTCATCCATGCAAGATTACAATCGCAAATAAACCTATTTCCGCTGATATAAATCGACGGGGGCCCTTGTCTAGAATATCCAAAAATTCTACTGGTTGGTAATAAGGTTGATATATTGTTATATCTTATGTCAATAGTCGCCATATACGGATGATTAGGAAATGTGTTAGCTAGTATTCCAGAAATATTGTTATTTCTTGCATTCAGTTCTTGTAGTGCGTTTAATGTATCAAAATGTCCACCATGTATGGGTCCTGTGATTCTGTTATAGCTAACATCGAGCTGAATCAAAGCTGGCATGTTTGCAAATATTTGTGAAATATCTCCTATATTGTTATTATCTAGATAGAGCCATTTCAGCTTGCTCAAGCCTGTGAACGGATAAGTCTGGTAAAATCTTATATTATTGTGTGATAATACTAATAACACTAAATTTGGAACACTATCAAGCAAACACTTTAAAATAAATGTAAGTCTATTCCACGACAAATTCACACCTCCTAAATTTTGCAGTCCTCTTAAACTAGTACAGTTAATTGTTCCAATGCTGTTATGGCGTAAATCCAAAACATACAAGTTAATTAAATTATGAAGATCTGGAATAACTGTAAGTTCATTAAGGGTCAAATTTAAAACGAAAAGATTTAAAACATTGCTGAATGCATCTGGGTGGATCTGACTTATCATATTGCCAGTTAGATCTAGTTTTTGTAGTGACAACAGTCCTTGAAAAGAGTTTATTTCAATAATCTTAATTTTATTATAAGACAAATATAGTGTTTCTAGCTGTTGTTGGTTCAAGAAAGTGTAATTAGGAATGTTTTCGATTTGATTGTTCGAAATGTCCAAATATAGCAACTTCTTGAAATATTTCATGTAATCAAATGAGACTGACTTTATGCTAGCATTTCCAAGTTGTAGTTCACCAAGGCTTTCTAGAGTTTTTATTCTGTTCCAAACAGAGTCGCCAATGTCAGTTGAAATTAGGCCCAACACTTCAATCTTCTTCGTGGAATAAAAAAACCCATTAGGAATATCTGTAATCGGGTTCCATTCCAGACCGAAAACTTTCAATAATAAGTTGTCACGCAACAAATCATAAGGAAGCACTGTTAAACGATTAGAAGATAAATCCAAATATTCTAAGTCTTTTAAATTTTTGAAGCTATCCGACATGATGTAGTCAATAGTATTGTTTGTAATAGACAGATACTTGATATTAGGTATTGTTTCACTTAGTGAGACGTTTATTTCTTGTATATCATTGAAATCTAGAATAAGAATATATAAACGTTCAAATGTATCGTTTACACATACAACCCCGGAATCGCATACACTTTGAATGTTGTTACTAGTAAAATTGACGTATTCAATACGACTCAAACCGATCAAGGGTGGTACTTTTGTAAGTCCACTTCTTACAATAGACAATCGTCGAAGGTTTGGCGTATTCAAAAAGGCGCTTTCATTGATTTGAAGATCTCTTGCGCTTTCAATGTACAACTCTTCAAGTGCTGTCAAACCAAATAGCGACAACGCATCTATTTTATCAAACTGGCAATATGTTATCTCGATAGAAATAAACGAGTATAAATAAATAAAAATGTTATTCTTTAGGTACGAGAATAGAAGCGGAGAACAATCAATTTTGAGAATGCTTGTCACATTGGTCTCTAATCCAGAAAAGTTAAAGTTATTCTGACCTATTGCTCCTATTGAACAAATAACTTGAACTATTGGTCCGCTCGGCTCAAAATGAACAGTGCATTGGCAAGGTAAAGGGCATGCAGTATACTTGCTGAAGTCTTGTGCTATTACTGCAGAGAATATCACTGATGTTAACAAGACTTTCATTGTATATCTGAAATAGCAATTTGAAAAGGTTTCAAAATACAGAATTACCAATGTTTACTAAATATGGTGAATTTTTATATGCTTTATGCTCTTATTTATTTTTTGGATAGTGGAATTTATGTTAAAGATAAAGTTTACATCTTACAACTTTGTTATTCTTGTATTTTTGCAAAATCCAGAAAAGATGTGGATTGTGTCTTTCTGAATATATTTCATATTCTTTCATTAAATATGTCCATTTCAATAAGAAACCTCTTATCAGTAGCATTAGAACCAAAACAAAGGAAATCCAAGAGCTTAACCTGGTAAAAGTTGTTAAAATCCAAAAAATCGAAATAGGAAGCCAAATCCAACGGAAGGGACAACTGCTAGGTGCAATATTTTTCAAGGCCTCTTCATATTATCGGTAAATTAGAATTTGATCAAATGCAGCAAATTACAAGATGAGGTAAGAGCTGAAATGGCCCAAATTTTTAACCATTTTTTTAGATTTCGTTTCAGGAGTTTCTTTCATGCTTGCATAAAAGTTGAGATCCCACTAAAAGAAAAAATGGCAATTTCAAAACTCATGGCGTCTTATGGGGTGTAATTTTGAGGTCACCAAAAAGCCTAATCCATGAGTTTTCTTTAAAATGCGATAAATTTAGCTGATTAAATATTTACTTGGCTCTTGATTGTGCTCTATGTTTCCTTGTACCAAAATGCTGTCAACTGTCACAATCTGGCACATTCTTCGCAAAAAATATATGTCCAATATCTACACTTAGAAATCTCAAATACCATGCATTTTTATTCGCAAAATCCCCTTGTTCTGAACCATTACACAGCTTAGAAATATTTTAGAACAAAATTGTATGAATTCAAAAACGTTTGTCTAGGCCAAATAAGGCCCTTACCGCACCTACACCTTCCTGTAAAACCTTATGTAATAAATTTAATGCCAGACAAGTCTGACAACTGGGCTTGTGAATAGCCTCGGGGACCTATGGTCAACCAGCAGAGGTATCGACCCAGTGGTTTCAAAAAACAGAATAACCAATGATTAATAAATATAGTGTATTTATATGTGCTAAACGTTACATTTTTTCATCTGCGGAGTCTGTTTATCTATTTATGGCAACCTTTTAAATCAATTAAATCTTATATAGTATATTGCGATCGAATATTTTTGGTAAAAGAATTAGACTCATTTTCAAGTTATTGGTTGCTTAATTTCTTTCAGTAAAAAGAATATTACTCTTTCAAAGATACAAGGCTTTAAGTCTTTAAATATAACATACCTAAGTGTTAACTCATCTGTTGAAAAATGAGTGAAACATTTCCTGTCGCTAGGGTCTGTATTAAATGTAGTTCAAAATTTACATGATGCGCATTAAATAATTAAAATATGTAACCTTTATATAATTCCAGACAAGAGTATTATCATTTTTACTGGGAAGTATTTATATTATTTGGTGTCATATTAAAGACTGCTACCAGTGCAGAGAATGCTTTAACTTCCGGATAACGTGATAATAATGCAATTCGATTTCTGTTACTTGTTTCTTGTTTTTACACTGTGTACTTATTTGGCCGATTGTTGTTACATTTGAATATTTAATTGTTGGTGCCTTTTACAGCCTTTTGCCTTGGAAAATGGATATGTTTCCATTATTGAAGGCCTTTGGGCAATCTGAAAATATTTGTAAAAAATACGTTTTGCATGTCTGTCTTACGGACAATCATATGACTTCTTTCTTATTTTATTTCTGACTCATACGTAGTTTCGTTTTTTTTAATAGTTTTGTTTGTTTTTTTTTTGCACCCTGTTAAGTTCTTCTTCTTTGCATAATATTTCATTAACAAATGTATGGGCTTCGAGTAGTTGTGATATTTTAGATTTTCAATATGTCTCCTTATCGATTAAGCATCTAACTTATATGTTTAATGATCAGATAGTTAAAAATAGACAAATGGGTGTTTGTATTTCTCCTCATCAAGGTACATTTTACTTGCTGAAATAACCTGTTAATTATAATGCCATTGGTAAAACTTTTCATAGCATAAATGAAATTGTGGTAAGAAATTTAAAAATTAATTGAGCACAGTGTTTATCTCTAACCCAGAAACCAGGTTATGTAGGTATTAACATTACCAAAGGAAAAGTACGATAAGGCTACTTTTCAGTCCCAGAATTTAAGCAAAATTTCAAAATGTCCCAAGCGAAGAAAAATATAGATGAAGTCAATGAATGATTATAGCTAGATACAAATACATCATTGATTATACTGTATTTCTCAGTCAAGATATTTATATATCTTGGGTTTGATTAAACATTATATAAAATATATAATTCCGACGCTTGATGTTTTATACTTCTTGGTGGAAAAACGACGAACTCTCTTTTGGACTCTTTGCTTAGTTTGGACTCTTTTCTTTTTTTCCAGCATTTTTAGCAATTACGTCTTATTCAGTATATGACGATAAGAATATTTTTGAAGAAAAATATAATAATTTTCTTTTTACTGGTTGCTCAAATTCTCCATTTATCTGACAAAGAAGATAAGTATTACTCTTTTTAAGATACAAGGTCTTAAATATATCGTATTTAGTCTTTAAATATTACATACCTTAGTGTTAAGCCATCCGGACAGCTGTCGTTGAAAGATGAGTTAAATATTTCCTGTCAATCCTCTATTGAATGAAGTAATGCGCAATAAATAATTAAAATAGGTAACCTCAATATAAGTTCAGAGTATAATGATTTGTAACTGAGGAGTATATGATTTTGTGTCATATTAAAGACTGCTACTACTAGAGAGAACCATTATCTGATTCCATTTTGTTCGGACTATTTGGTTAGGTTTTTTGTGCTTATTAATTGTCATTGTTTTTTAACCACCGAATTTCCAATATTTCGGACTTAAATAATTCCACGACGGGTGTTCCACTCAAGACAGGGGTTGCTTACCCTTCATGAGCACCTGATCCCACTCTTGTTGTGTTCATCACATGGGTATTCTACACTGGACTTTGACCTCGAGCACTCCTGACGAGTTGTCAATCAACAAAATGGCTATATATCGCATCAAATTCGATCGTTATTTTGTGAAACATTCATTTCAAGATACACAATATGCACAAATGGACTTCTCGAATGAGTCCAGATAAAAATAGCACTGATGATTTAAGCCTGGATTTGGAAAAGACAAAAACAAAGTTAAGAAAATTCAAAATGCTTAATGTCGCGAAAACTATTGAACTTTGACCGGAACGACCGAAATGTTAGACCCTACCAATGACCATAAAACCAGTCTGTAGGTTTAAAGGCGTAAATTCCCAATCAAACAAATAAAAAAACCAAACATATTATTACATAAGATTCAAAATTGTCTTGTTGCAGAAAGAATAATATCACAGAGTGTTTGTTTAGTTTATGATTGACCATACCTGGCTGGATATTATCAAATAGAATAAAATGCAACGTCCAGTAAAATCACACTGTTTGTTTGTTTTTTTTTTCTTCAAACAGTTTAATACTAAATTCAGCTTGCAAAATTAATATCCACAAGTGAAACCAAAAAAAAGTTTTTATCTTACTTTGTTGGAATTGGTGCAAATCCGTATTTCCGAAGAAATTTTCGGTCAAGATGTCAACGCTCGATGTCGTTTTAGGTCAGTAAGCATTGTACCTGTGTTCTGAAATGCGATCTCTATAACTCATTAACATGAAATTAATATTTTTCCAATCACAAACGTCTGCGTCATCAAAATGTAACGGAAGAATTTCTACATTTATCACAGGGTAATTTGTCATGCAATCGGTACATTTAATTTGTTCCTGTGTTACATATTAACTATATTTCTTTTTCTTGTATGATTGTTTAAATTTTTAACATTTCTGATAATTTTAACTGTTATGGAAAGGAAGAAAACACCTGAATGTAAAAATAGGGGATGTGGTTTGATTGTTAATGAGACAGCCAATCACCGAAGTGCAGGTCACAAATATTCTGTAAAGCAAGTTCAAGGAGTCCCATAAAAATAAAATTTGATACTAATCAAAATTGACAAAAATATTGCAATAAATAACAAATACGACATCCCTTGAACTATAGGTTCCTGATTCCAAAACATATACGGAATTTAATGAATTTCAATGTAAATTTATCTTTTGTACTGACTTTCCAATTTGCCACATAACGAGATTCACTTCCATTTCAGAAATATACATTCTAATTTTGAAATTTTGTAAACCTAACGCTATTTTATAGTTTCATTTGTCCAAAGCTGTTTGCAATTTTATCTTAACATGAATATCCACCTGGATACAATGACACTTTCAAACTAATAACCTTATTCTTATCCAATCCTGTCTTGTAAATCATAGTACGTTTGTTAAAATTTTGCAAAGAAAAAATATATCTACTTTCTGCCATCTTATTCAAACCTCATTAGTCAGTGATAATCTTCTTTTCCCTTCCCACCACGATTTGTTGTTAGAATCAACATTTACTTTTTTCGTATTGATTCCAATTTTCACATTTTTTCGATTTGACTTCCTGGTTCTGAAATGTTCGAATTTTTTTTTAAATTCCGACCTCATGTTAAAGATAGGTAAATATCCATTTAACTAGATCCCACCAACATCAAAAGCTTAAAAATATCGACAATCCCTAAGCTTCCACAAGAGTGGAATACTACTCCTTATAAGAGCCCCTTAATCACATTTAATAAGTGACAAATACACACATGAATTGGTGTAATCAATATCTGCATGACAATATGCAAGTTAACTAGAAATTTAAGAGAAAGACTAAAAAGTCTGCTTCACACCTAGATCTATTCCTCGATATTGACAAAAAGGAAAAACTTGTTTCTAAGATTTACGACAAACGGGAAGACTTCAACTTTTCTATTGTAAACTTTCCATATTCATGTGTCAATATTCCTGCCTCTCCTGCCTACGGGATTTATGTATCGCAATTGATTTGATACTCTCGTGCCTGTTCGAAATATCCAGATTTTCTGAAGAGAGCATTGCTGTTGTCACATAAATTACTACAACAAGGATCAAAATCATCCTTCCTTAAATTCTATGGTTGCCATCATGAATAGTTTGATCCATAGTGTATCAGTGTATCTCAACTTATCAGTAACGAATGAGTTGATGTTAATCGACTTAGACTTTAAGGATTCCACGACAGGTGTTGCTGAACTCTTGACTGGTGAGGGGATATGCCAATATGCGACGGTCTTGTTGACCAACGACAAAATAAGATTAAATAAACAGAGCTAAATATACCATGCATACTTTTGTTAAAATTTACAAATTTGTTCTTAAATAAGAACTTTGTGAATAAATTTTTCCTACCCGACATATGTACCTTGGGATTTCTTACTCTGCGGTATTTATCTCACCCAGAAAATTAACACAGCTGCTCATTTGCTGATAGTGACTTCCGGTTACCTGTACAATTAAGTTTTCATGGCATTGAAAAGACATCATGTAAAAAACATGAATGATGATTAAGGAAGGAAGGGTGGGGTGTAACTAGGTATTTACAAAATTCTTATTTTAGTACAAATTCATATTATGAATTCTGTCGTTATGGTACAATCAGCCAACTCGCCGGAAAGCTTTTAATTTTCCTATTAACCTTATTTATTTCAAAAGTAAACACTTGCATCTTTCAAAAAGAACATAGTGAAAGTTGAGGGAGCCCGCATTATATATCCATTATATTATCCGTTGATATTCCCTCAAAAAATGCCCAGTTAGGGTTAATTGACCTAGTTGAATGGCCCTTTTCTGTTCCAATATCTGTGTTTACCTTCTTTATCAGTTGAACAATCCACCTTGAACCCGTCTGAACTCAACAGGTTTGTGCGGTTTATTTATTGCCATATTCAGTGTAATGCCATTTCGTTGATTTACAACTCATCTGCAGTGCTCGAGGTCAGAATCCAATAAAAAATACAAAAAATAATGAGCACTAACATCAGAACCCAAATTAATCAAAATCAACAGGAGTCCAAACTAAGTTAAGGGTTACCTTTGCACCGGAAGGAAGAGCCTAAAATATTTCTGGTAATTTTTAAAGAGTTTGAACGGAAAATTTAAAGGCTTTTATATAATGAATCATGCCAGGCTACTGGCTACTGTGGCCAACAAAATGAAACGAAAGACAAACATAGAACACACCACACTACACTGAAAACTAAAGCTGGAATAACACGAACCCTACAAAAACCAGGGTGAGTT
>JAULBM010324118.1:0-13365 GCA_032357055.1 Geukensia granosissima | reverse complement strand
ATATAAGTTATGATCTTTGAAGTCAAACACTTCTTGTGTTCAATCCAGAGCAAACAAGTTGTGAAATGTAAACAGCATAACTACAGTCGGCGCAGTTCACTTCAGTAACCGGCTTTTTCAATGTTACTTTATTTCAAGTTGTTTTGGATTAGCCCATGCTTAATAAAAACAGTCTTACTAAGTCGTTGATAAAAAATCAATACTTGTGCAAATTTAGTCAGTGGTTTCTTCAAATCTTGGAAAGCTACATTGTCTAAGGGGTTTTACATGGAGAAGGGAGATAACTGACTTTGGCGGGTTTTCTTAAATTTGCTATTAATAGCCCTTTTCAGATCAAACATACAACATTTTTTGTTGATTTATTATCAGATAAATATAATTCACAGTTTAAGCCCATATATATATATGGTAATACAATCATTTTTAAGGAAATTTGATTTTTAAAGCACCAAAAAATTTACTATAGAAAATTTCCCATTCAAATCACTTTTTCACCGATTGTAAAAAAATCTCTTTAGGAAGAAGAAAATATCTTTCACTAAAAATTACAACATACCTAGATATATTTTCAGTAAAAAGTATGCTTTTTTATCATATATATGTACATCCCATGCCGGTAGACAGAAATTTTCAAGGGGGGTTACGTCGACTCGCGGAGCGACCTTCACGACTGTGTCTCGGATATTTGGTGCAAAATCCTGCAATCTAACCATCCTGGCACTGTTTTTGCATTTCTGAAAGTCCTGTTTTTTTAGACCTTAATAGTCGGACTTCAATCTGAATTGCGAGTTTAATAGTGCTTCTTGGTTTTCACGGGGGGGGGGGTTCGTCCGAACCCCCCGAACCCCCCCCCGGCTACGGGTATGCATCTCATTTTTTAATCTTCAAAACTGTAAAAATGCGATTTCCAGAGTGAGCTGCGCTGGCAGTAGGTCCTTTAAGTATTGAAATTTCGTGCAAAAATTAACAAATATCAACAACATTTTAGATAAACATCCTCATCAAGCACAGAGACGATAATGTTACTAGCTAGTTATTACGTTTTCCGCAAAAAATGTAGGAAATGAGTTTTTTATTAGTAATGCTCTCCTCTCCAAATGCAGTCTAAAACTCCCCCATAAATGTTCAAACTAAAGCCGTGCTGTGACTAAACAATTAAGGAGCACCATTTGATGTTTATTGGGGACATGAAAGGAATTAGAAAAAAGGTAGGATGCAAAAGAAGCAGCCACAACTTCGTGGTTAAAAAGGCAAGATGGCAATATCCAAAGATTCACACAGTGTTGAGTGTTGAGTGTTGATCTATCAATGCACGCCTGACTGCAGAAAAAGCAGGATTGAAAATGTTGCAAAAAAGACAGGATTCAAGATTATTTCCACCCCTCTTAATTGTTTCAGTTGTTAGTTAGCATTTTATCTCTAAAAGAAGAATGACGTCCTCTAAATTTATTGTCTTTACCAAAATAGTGCACCCCCAATATTAATTCAAATATTTTAAATGTTGAAGTAAGTTGGATAGGCAGACACTTTTGCAAATTGAAATTAAAAATGATGCATAAATTGGCCATCCCAGTGTAAACATACCACTTAACACTTGGATTATAAAAGTTCGGTCAAAATGCCCGGCATACAAATCACTTTATTTGTCAAGCAACATAGGACCATCCTGTAAAGATATGAATCTGCAATGATAGGTGAACAGTTTTTGCCCCCTCATTGAATTGGAATACCAACAAATAAAACAAATGGATGTACAACCACATTTTTTGAATTTTCAATTCATGAGATACGAAAATTTCTCTTTGATGAGTTGTATAAATATCATAACTATCTATTGAATTGTCCTGAACCTGAACAGATTGTATTAGTTGTCCAAAACATCCATTGATTTGACACTCCATCATTTGGTATGCTATCTCTGAACGACATGCAATGGTGTACACAGAACATTATCTTGAATACCAAGCTGGTAACTAGATAGCTGATGGTTTTCCCAAGAAAGCAGCCCAAAAGGCAGCGATCTTAAATGACCAAACCATACAACGTCATGACACAGGTAGGTGTTAAACATGAGGGGAAGGTGTCTACGCAAATTTAATTTGACTAGTTGGGACATAAGTGGAACTAAATCTATACGAAATTTCAGCTCATGATGTGGGAAACCGATACCAACAAGACCTAGTAAACCAATCATATGAAACTGCAATAACTGAACTAAGAACTGCTACATCAGACGCAACAAATAATGATTCACAATTATACTGGAAATCTGTAAATGTGAATCCGGGTAGAAAACGAAGCTTTTCCCTAAGCATTGTCCATCATACCACAAGGAGAGACAAGATCTTTACAGGACATTACCTCTAACTACAACAAAGAAAACCCTGGCAATATCATCACTAGTCGGAAATTTAGAAAGACAAATTTACATCCGAATGAATTCACACAGTAAAAGTAGTTGAAAAATGTTCAGGAATCCATTTGATTCCAGAGACTTTGACTTTGAAAATACCACAAAGTTCTTCGGTTTATTAGGCAATAAATTCATTGCCTGAATATAAAATTTACAGGCATGTAAATTCCCAAATGATTTTATTGGCTTATGGTTTTAACGCCACTTTGAATTTTGAACAATATTATTAGCGCTAAAAATGTAATGGTATTATGGTATGATGATGACTTCGCTGTTGTCGTCGGTTTATGTTGAAAGGTGGCTTCCCGCAAGATAAATTTCGTTTCAGTAAAATTCATTTGATTTTTGGAATATATTTCTTCATGTTCTTTTTAAAAATTAGTTTAAAAGAAACTACCTAGACATCTCTGCTTCACCCGAGAGCCCATTTCAAAATGAAAGTTTGGATATTATAATTTTCCAATCAACATGAACCCCACAATCGTAAGCTAGGAAACAGTACCAGATGCGGTAAAATATATTCGACTCGGAGCACTTTTTTATCCAACTGCTGTCGAAGAAGCATGTCCTACCATCATATTGCGATTACGTGCACTGTTGGCGTCGTCTTTAACAGCATCTGAAATTAATCTCTTGAAATCGTTCGGACATTGTTCTTTTCATTAAAAGGAAGAACATGGAATATTTGACAGAAAGACACAATCCACAACTTACATACGTTTATAACAAAAGTTGTTTTCCCAGGCATTTGGTTTTTTCGTGATTTTGACAGGAATTTCGTGGTCATTAAGTCTGATGCCCATTTATTGTCGTATGTTACGGAATCCTTGACATAATAACTTGTTATACAAATGTAAAAATTCCCTTCACTAACGGCTCCTTCTGCGATGTAGATTATAAACGTCTTTTGTTATTGAACGCAATTTCATTTTACTATTGATATTTTTACACTGAATCCAGCTGTACGTATTTTGATTGCTGTGTAAGTTTAATTGAAATAGGCCGGTGTACGGTGTTTCAACTTCAAAAAAGAAAATGAATACAAATGATTTTTAAGCTTTGGTTTTGATGTTGTATTGTCTCGCGGCTGTCCAAGCTTAGTGGGTTGGGCAAACAGGTTTAACCCCGCCTCGTACTTTGTGTGACCGTTGTGAGACAGGAACCTGTTAGTCCTGCGGGTTCGTTGATTTTTAATGTTACTTGGTAACGTATTTGGCCGATTTTTTTTTTTTTTTGAATGTCATAACATATTACTTTTGGGTCTTTTACAACTCGCCGTATGGTGTAGATTTTTGTCCATGGTTGAAGGCATTAGGATCAAATGTAGATGTTTGTAATATATACTTTAAGAATGGCTGTCTCATAGACGATTAAACCACATCTCGTTTTTTTTATCTGAACATTCACGATTACTACTAGACTTTGAACATAACAGATGAATTGTTGACTAATGATATTTTCAGGCGAATTTCCTATCCGTCTAGATTTTGCATTCGCCTGTGTTTTGTTATTCAGGGAACACGCGCCTAACACGGAGTAATTTGGTTGGATGGTTTAAGGAACTTCTAACCATTCCTGGCTCCAACACTCCACTTTCTCTCTGCCTAATATTTCCTTGAGTGCCGCATTACTCAAAGACAATTGTTCAATTTTGGTGATTCTCGAGGGCAACCGGGGTAAACAAATAAGCCGTTCGGTTTCTCCGCCTGCAGGTTGGACCCTTGCTACAGAGACGTCCGCTGGTTGGGCGGGATGTATAAATAATTAGCCACTCCGAGTGTAGCCGGGGTAAGAAATTGGTTGCTCGGTTTCTCCATCAGGAGGTAGAACCCCTCCTTAAGGGTCGTCCGTTTGTTGGGCGGGATGTATAAATTCTCAACCCGTCCAAGACGGGAACGTTACGGCCATGCCCCGTGTTTTGAAAGTTTCACGCTCTCAGCACGTTAAAGATCTCATTGCAACAGCTCATAACGATTGGTTGGTACAAATGTAGGTGACGAGTCGCTTAGTCTAAATGTCCCGGTCCTTCCCAAACGATAACTTGTTCTCGTGCTTAATATGCATGATATATATATGCAACTTGACGTTAATTAAACAACAGCAATCAGTGAATTTAAGTGTGTTATAAGCTCACCTGGCCTAAAAGGCCAGGTAAGCTTTTGTCATTACTTGGCGTCCGTCGTCCGTCCGTCCATGAATGGATCCGTCCGTCCGTCGTCCGTCCACAATTACAAAAAATCTTCTCCTCTGAAACCGCTCAGTCAATTTTGACAAAACTTTGGTGGGATAGTCTTTGGGTAGTCCTATTTCAAAAGACCTTAACACAAAATGGCCACCAGGCTAAAAATAGAAAAAAGGGAACGAATTTCAAAAATCTTTTCCCCTGAAACCCTTAGAGCAAATTTTGACCAAACTTTGATAGGATGGTCTTGGGGTTCTCTGTCAAAATTCTGTCCGATGACCCCGACCTCAGACAAAATGGCCGCCAAGCTAAAAATGAAAAAAGTGGGATGAAATTTGAAAAGTCTTCTCCTCTGAAAGTATTGAGCCAATCTTAGCCAAACTCGACTAGAATGGTCCTTGGCTGGTCCTTTACTAAAATTATGTCCAATGACCCCGACTTCCAAACAAAAAGGACGCAAGGCTTAAAATAGATAAAAGGGGGATGTATTTCAAAATTTTTCTCCTCTGAAACCGCTGACCTTAAGACAAAATTCTCACCAGGCTGAAAATAGAAAAAAGAGGGGATTAAATTCGAAAAATCTTCTCCTCTGACAGTATTGAGCTAATCTTAGCCAAACTTGGCTGGAATGGTCCTTGGTGGTTCTGTACTAAAATTGTGTTTAATGACCCCGACCTCCAAAATGCCGTGCTCCAGACTAAAATTGAAACCAGAGGCTCCACGAAGCCTGTATTCGCTCACCTGGCAAACATGGAAATTTTTTGTTACACTGTCATCATGTTTGCAATTTCATATGATTGCAAAGGACTAACTGATTAACATGAACCAACCAGGGCACATTGTGAGAAATACATAGGGATCATTCATGACATGTTAAGTTTCATGTGTTGTTGTTTAAGGAACTACGTATGCACCGTAATATGATGGCACGAAAAACACAAATTTGGTAAAAGACCATCTTCTTGACATTCCTGCTTACTTTGGTTGAAATCTGTTTTATGGTTTCAGAGAAGAAGATAAATTTGAAATTCCCATAGTGTTCAATGTTAAACTAAGTTTTGTCGAGGTGGCCATTTTGAATTTCCGATCGGCACAAAAAGCACAAATCTGTTACAGGATCAACTGATTAACATTTCTGCAAAGTTAGGTTAAAATCTCGACAGGGGTTTCAGAGAAGAAGGTGAAAATGTGAAATTCCCATAGGGTTCAATGTTGAACTAAGTATCGACATGCCAGCCATTTTTAATTTCCGATGGGTACGAAAAACACAAATCTGGTAAAGGACCACCTGCTAAACATTTCTGCGAAGTTAGGTTAAAATCTCGACAGTTGTTTCAGAGAATAAGATGAAAACGTTAAATTCCCATAGGGTTCAATGTTAAACTAAGTTTTGCCATGGCGGCCATTTTGAATTTCCGATCGGTACGAAAAACACAAATCTGGTAAAGGACCACATGCTTAACATTTCTGCAAAGTTTGGTTAAAATCTCTACCGTGGTTTCATAGGAGAAGATTTTTGAAATTCATCCCCCCTTTTTTCTAATTATACCCTGGCAGCCATTTTGTTTGGAGGTCGGGGTCACTGGACATAATTTTAGTAAAGGACCACCCAAGGATCATTTCAGCCAAGTTTGGCTAAGATTGGCTCAATACTTTCAGAGGAGAAAGTTTTTCAAATTTCATCCCCCTTTTTTCTATTTTTAGCCTGGCAGCCATTTTGTATTAAGGTCGGTGACACAGTTTTGAAAGAGGACCACCCAAAGACCATCATATCAAAGTTTGGTCAAAATTGGCTGAGCGTTTCCGGAGGAGAATATTTTTAACATTCATCCCCCCTTTTTTTTATATTTTTAGCCTGGCAGCCATCTTGTTCAGAGGTCGGAGTCATCGGACACAATTTGAAAAGGGACCTCCTAAGGATCATTTCAGCAAAGTTTGGCTGAAATTGGGTCAGTAGTTTCAGAGAAGAAGATTTTAAAAATTTCAACCCCCCTTTTTTTCTAATATTAGCCTGGCAGCCATCTTGCTCAGAAGTTTGGGTCATTGGACACAATTTTGGAAGAGGACCACCTAAGGACCATTCCACCAAAGTTTGACCCAGTCGTTTCAGAGGAAAAGATTAAAATATGAAATGTTGATGGAAGATGGACGCCAAGTGATGGCAAAAGTTAATTCATAAAATAATTAAATTAAGAAAGGTCAAAATATACAAAATTAATCATGGATCGAATGAATCTCATTAAAAAACCCACTGAAAATGCATATAAATGTAAAATATACTTCATTCTGATTTGTTAAGCACATGAGCAGGCACTCCACAATCTTTTTTTAATTGAGACAAAGTCCTTTACAACTCTGACAATATAAAATTCAAGAACTCATCCAACAAATGAAAATTCTATCTGTTAATCTGGGTTTATTTTGACAGTCATTAAAATTATCAACCATACTCTAATATACATGTAATTAAAGTAAATTATCTCCCATGTCAGTTTTTTTTAATTAATGGTGGAAAAAATAGTACTTTTATTGGCTTTTTATTGTAATGAATAAAACATTAAGTAAAACATTAAATTAGTCTTAGAATTATATATTTTGACTTTTCTAGCCTGAAATCCTGAAATAAAATGTTTTCAATATTTTGAATAGAAATTCCAGAGCACTTCACAGGCAAAAAATGTTTTCCTGCATGAGTTCTTATGTCATGACTTCTAATATAAAAATACATGCATTTTGTACCACATCCGAAAATAGCTTACAGGGAAGAACTTTTTTACATGAAATTATTTCTTGCACAGCAATGATTATATTAATTACCTGGAGTGACAACTTCTTTTTGGACCTTTAAACTTCTGTCATGGTCCATAATTAATACTTTTATATATTCTGATTCTGCACAGATCTGGTTTATTATTATATCTGGATAATTCAGAAGAAGATAATCTTTCAAATTGTTCACAGTTTATATTAACGATACAATAATGGTTGAAAACACAACAATCCTGGAACGCTGATGTCTTTCCATACTGAATGGAATTTTGTGAACCCAATGAACTTGTCCAGAGTTCAAATGTCAATCTTGATGGCCAGAGTTCAAATGAGTACATTTTCAACTGTCCTCTGAATCCTCTTATAAACTAATGGTTGAAAACACAACAATCCTGGAACCCTGATGTCTTTCCATACTGATGGGAATTTTTTTTAACCCACTGAACTTGTCGAGAGTTCAAATGTCAAATCCTGATGGCAAGAGTTCATATGAGTATATTTCCAGCTGTCCTCTGAAAGTTCTTGTACACTATGTTTGATGGCAATTACAAACATTTACAGAAAAATGACGTCAAAAAATATTCAGTTTTGTTCTGAATACACATCAAAGTAAAAATATTATACAATGCATTTGACAATTTTAAATCTCTATATGCAGTTTTGTTGATTTACAACATTTGGAAACAATAAAACTCTTATATTGTCGGCAATATATGATATAAGTTGAAAAATCAAAGATTAAACAAAGTTCAAGAAAAACAAAAATATTTGACACTTTTCAAGCAGATTTTTTTATTGGTACTGGAAGAACCTTTTTATTTTGTTTTTAATATTTGTTAAAATTTTCCCTAATTCTAATTCATGTTTTCACAATATCAACAAAAACAGAATGAAAAAAAAAATTAATATATTTCACACAATATATATTTCTTTGGTTGAAGTTGGAGGAACCTTTTTTTAATTTGCTCAGGATCACTTCCAATTAACAAAAACAGAAGAAAAACCAAAACCAGTTGCAATACTAAGTACCTAAGAAAATACAAGACACATGAAAGGTCACTGGGCCTAATGGCATCCAGCAGTCTCCAAGGAACCTGTATCACTCATCCATCATTGTCTCTGCCAACCATAAGCTGGTTAAGCTGTAAATATTACCTAGAATTTTACCAGCTTACTTTTTCACACTTATATGTAATCTTCTTTGGCTTTTCCTTAGGAATTCTTTCAATTCCAAACTAAATTACCATCAAATATTGTAAATTGAAAACAAAGCAAATTTAAAGAAAAAAGATTCTGAATGTAGTAGATGTATATTCCTGCAACCACTTCTAGAGATTTGGTGCTGTTATTTCACTGATTTTCACCAAATCTTTCATTTCAGCTCATTTCTCCAGCAGAATTATCACCTAGCCTCATGAAAATTGTCTGTCTGATATGTTGAATTTCTGTCAGAACCAAAACCTATTATTAATGACCTTTCAAATTTAATCTTCTCTTAAGGAATTATTCCTGTTGGCTTAAGCTGACAAAAAAGATATCAAGCACAGTTCTCCAAGGAGACTGTATCACTGATCAAAAATTGCTCCTGCCCCCTAGGGCGGTCGGGGTATAGAAAAAAGCCCTTTGGGGTCTCTGCCTACAGGTAGATCCCCTGCTAAAGTGGCGTCCATTGGTTGGGTGGGATGAATAAATACTCAACCACCAAGAGAGTGGCTGGAGTTAGGAAATAGTTTGCTCGGTTTCTAAGCCGTCGGTTGGGCGAGATGTGTCAATTCTTAACAGGACTGTAACTTTACATCAATAACCTGTGTTGGGAAAATGCCAAGCTCTAAGCATTTTAAAGATCCCTTTGAATAAGCTCTTAATAAGCAGTCCATACACATGTAGGTAACCAATTGCTTAGGCTAAATTTCTCACCCCCTACCAAAACAGACCCAATTTAGCATCCTGTGGCTATTACATTTCTGAACCTTTTCTCCCCTCAGCTTTCTCCTTTTTTCATTTATTGTGTAATAACTTGTTCTCATCCTGAATATGCATGAAATATTTGCCACTGGATGTTAAACAACAATCCATCAAAAATTGCTAATAATAACTTAATCTTTTTATATAGAAAACATGATAGATTTACATAATAGCAATTTTATCCAATTTCAACCAAAATTTCAATCAATAAAACAAACTAAATTCTAAAGAAAAATTTACAAATCTAGTGCATTTACAATCTTGCAACTTCTTGTAGATATCTGGTGCTCTTTCTTCCACATTTCCTTGAAATGTTTTATTTTTTGTTCATTTCTCAAGCAGCATTTTCATCTAGCTTCATGAAATTACTAGTCTGATATTTTCTGTTGAATTTCAAAAAATATTATTCAAGTAAATGACCTGTTTGTCTTAATTAATTAGTAAATTTTTTTCAGCAAATTTTCCTTTTGGTTTTGGCTGGCATTAAAGATATAAAGCAAGAGTCTCCAAGGAGCCTGTATCGCTTATCTTTTACCCTATAACTTTTCCATACTACTTTGTTTGGATGAAATTGGAAGAACCTTGCATTTTTTGTAAATTTTGTAATTTTTGAAATTTCCATAGGAACTCTTCCAATTTCAACCAAAACTTTAAACAAATAATATTAAAAGTTGAAAACAAAGCAAAGCAAATTTTTTAGACTTAATTTCCAAAAGACGATGTATATTCGTGCAGCCTCTTATAGGGATGTGGTGCAATACTTTCAACTGATTTACTCCAAATCTTTTATTTTCAGTTCATTTCTCTGGCAGAATTTTCACCTAGCTTCATGAAATTGCCAGTCTGATATTTTGTGTTGAATTTCAATCAGAATAAAAAACTATTATTCAAGTCCTGTCAAATTTAATCTTTTATTAGTAAATTTTTTCTGTTGGATTTAGCTGGCATAAACCATATAAAGCATGTTTCGCCAAGGAGACTGTATCGCTCATAAACAATTGCTTGTACAAATGAAAAATTATTTAATAATAGCAATTTTACCCTATTACTTTTCCATACTACTTTATTTGTTTGGATGAAATTGGAAGAACCTTGCATTTTTTTGTGATTTTAGTAATTCTAAAAATTTCCATTGGAACTCTTCCAATTTCAACCAAAATTTTAAACAAATAATATTGAAAGTTGAAAACAAAGCAAATTGTTTAGACTTGATTTCCAAAAGAAGATGTATATTCCTGCAGCCTCTTGTAGGGATGTGGTGCAGTTCTTTCATCTGGTTTTCTCCAAATCTTTCATTTTCAGTTCATTTCTCAGGCAGAATTTTCACCAATCTTCATGAACTTGCCAGTCTGATATATTCTGTTGAATTTCCATCAGAACCAAAAACTATTATTTAAGTCCTTTCAAATCTAATCTTTTATAAGTAAATTTTTCCTGTTAGATTTAGCGTGCATAAACCATATAAAGCATGATTCCTAAATGAGACTGTATCGTTCATCAACAATTGCTTATACAAATGAAAAAATTATTTAAAAATAGCAATTTTACCCTCTTACTTTTCCATACTAATTTTATTATTTGTTTGGATGAAATTGGAAGAACCTTGCATATTTTAAAATTTCCATAGGAACTCTTCCAATTTCAACCAAAATTTTAAACAAATAAGATTTAAAGTTGAAAACAAAGCAAATTCCAAAAGAAGTAGATGTATATTCCTGCAGCCTCTTGTAGGGATGTGGTGCTGTTCTTTCCACTGATTTTCTATGAATCTTGCCTTTTCAGTTCATTTCTCAGGCAGAATTTTCACCTAGCTTCATGAACTTTTTCCTGTTGGACTTAGCTGGCATAAACCATATAATGATTTGCCAGAGACTATATCGCTCATCAAATAATGCTTGTAATAACATAAAAAATGATATAGTAATAGCAATTTTATCCAATATAAACCAAAATTTCTACAAAATAATTTAAAGTCGAAAAACAAAATTTTACAGAAAAATTGCAAATGAAGTGTATGTTCAATATTTTTTTTGGACAAATTAGTGTTCTTTATTTAGATATTCATCATTATTTGATAAGAAGTGGTAAATAAATAATATTTAAACTGGCACTTTCATTATATCAAAAATGAAATGTGTCCTTAGGACAGGGATGCCCCATCTCGGTAAACAAGTAGTAGACATATGAAGTACCCGAAAATAGGAGTAACAGTACAACTCATCCTGATAATGTTGCAGCCAAAACATCAAATCAATCCAGCATAATCTTTGATGAAAATTTTACTTCACATTTGTACCTACATTGTAGGTATGGACATTGGTACACATCATCTGAGCATTAATTCAAGCATCTGAACAAGTCCATTCAACCCTGGAATACTGTGAAAGGTTTTCTTCTTTGTTTTATCATAATAGACTTCGGGAAAAACAAAACCTGCACGAACAGAAGTACTGAGAGGTTGTCTCCCTTTATTCCATAGTACCAAGTCCAGTGTGCAGGGGTGGATACATGGATGGTGTTATCAAAGAGTTATAATTTTTTTCTGCTTTTATTTTTTCAGTTCTTCCCAGTTTCTAAGGAAATTTCAGTCTGAGCTACACTCCCCTTTTGTCCAAATTTATTTATTGGCACTGTTTTCTTTTTTTCATTCTTGATATGTAACAGTTTGAGAGATTGTCTCCCTTCATTCAACAATATGAAATATAAACCCCTCATGGTTGTCTGGCAGTCATTTCAATATTGCTGTCTTATTGATCATGTACAAACTTATTTCAAGTTCATTTAAACAGGCGTTATCAGGCAAAGGAATTTTTTGGTGATTAATTGGGATAACTTACTTTGGAATTTTTATGTGATTAATATGGTAAAATAACAGATTTTTATTTTCTTTGGTGATTAAGAATGGTGACTGTGAAAATGAAAATATCCTTCAAGTTTTAAACATTCTCTGGATATTGTCAAGGTGAATTTAACCTTAATATTTTGGCAGTCTGTCTATTGGTTTGTGTACTGTTTTGTCTTGAATTTCTCTTTTTTTAGCTATGATGTTGTCTAAGGCCAGACTTAACAACTATGGTATCTTGAGTTCTTAAATAAAAAAATCTTAAAATATTTTTTCAGTAATAAATGATGTGTTGAAATTTATGTTTAAGAATATGAAAAGATACATGATCAACTATTCAGAGTGTGTTTACTAACTTGTGGGTTAAATTTTTGGTGGATAACTTTCTGCAGAAAATTTCCTATTTAATTTTGCTAATCAATAAAACCAATACTTCCAGCACAAAGAAAGTTCCAATTTTTTTTTATTGATCTATAAAAAAATTACTATTTTTCTTTATTGAGTTATAATAAAGTACCCTTTTACAAAGATTTAATACAAAAATATGGCTGAAAATGTAGAGTTTTGATATGACAAGGGATATCACATCCTATGTTCTATGGAAACATTACATATAAAGCTTACAAATTTACAGATGATCACTTGAATCTCACTGTTCTGTTAAACAAACTAATCCACATGGAGTACAAAACAGAGTGCTGTCTCTCTTACATTTACCCCATGTCTTGTCATTTCCATATTTTTGCCATGTTTCCGAATTTTTCTTAACTTAAAACTTGTCCATCATCATTTGTTAAAGGATGATGATAAGTCATTGTCATCTGGGTTCTTGCTCCTATTTTTTTGTTGTTAAAAAGAATTTTATATTCTACCTCACTGCATTGGTCCTAATACATGTATAAACTAATTCTATTCTAAGCGCTTTAACCTAAATTCAAAATCCCATATCATTATTTATAATGAACAATTCAAGTCTGTCGAATAAAATAGCATACAAATATCTGTAAATATATGTGTACTCTCTTGGGGTTATAGCGAGAGTCGATAGAAAATATATAATGAGCATGGGTTTTATGTGGAAATGATAATCACATGACTGAAGTTTATGAATATTAATATGTTACATGTCTTACAAGGAAATTAATTTTATTCATGTTTACATTTGAACTACATATATATTTTTTAAAGTTTGTT
>JAULBM010324107.1:0-13367 GCA_032357055.1 Geukensia granosissima | reverse complement strand
TGATCATAAAGTTTGCTCAAATGCAATCGGGTATAGTTTCATCCAATCAAAAAAGAGATATTTTCTAGTTATTTAAGGAATCACTTTGCCTTTCAGTATTAATGTTGCGGCATCATAATGGATGTTTTCTAATTTAAATACTTAATTGGTACATTGTGGCGCGGAAATTAAACATTTTTACATTATATGCTAGAAAAATATTTGTTGATAGGGAACATAAATCTTTCATTGGTTGAGAAAAGCAACGAAAGTGCGTGAATAAATATACATATATACAAGTATATATTACATTTTTGAATCCAACTTAACAACGCCCAAATCTGCCAATCCTCAGAAATATTTATTATATAATATTTTATTTTGTATACTGACTTTATCACGGAAAATATTAAGTGAAATGTAATGGCTTCTAACATTGGCATTTTCCATTAAGTTACATGCATTCCATTTAGCAAACATGACAGAAATTTCTGAATAAAGACATGATTGTCCATCAAATAGCCATCCACCAAATACCAGTCGAAATTAAACTTCTACAGTACAGGTCTCAATACCGTCTTCAATAATGAATCGGAGTCCATACAATAACGGAAGCTGTATCAGGCCCCCAAATAGAAAATGTGAAACAACTTATAAAACACGACACTCCACCTTATCTTTTGAAAAAAAACGGTGAACTACTACGTGAATTTAAACGACAACCACCCGACTACTGGTTCCACGCTTAGGAAAAGTAAAATCTACAAAAAGAAATTTTCGAATATTTTCCTTTCATTGAATGTTAAAATGAATATGCTTGATGGTCATTCTGATTATACTAATATCCGAAAAAAGTTTAAAAACATTTTTACGTCGTGCCAGAAATTGTTTGGCACACCATACCCTTTCATTTTGTTAAATGTTTGGACTCTGCATACCAATTTAGAAAACGCAGATAAATGTTCATGTATAAATATAGATGATGACAAAACAACATGATGAAGATACTTATTGTAACTTAACACTGAAGTCGTTTTGTCGGAAACTATTGACATGCCATTTGGACTACTCTAAAGGTCATTTCTGTAATATTGTAAAAACCTTGTAACAGTCAAGTTAATTGTATCGACTGTTCGACTTTTAAAACAGAAAGATAAGAATTTATTTATTTAATTTCAATTTAGATATAAATTTTCATGAAACTTTCCAAATAAAAACACTTTGTATAGAAACTCATTTATTTGTCAGTCGGCTGGGTAATTAAAAAACACATGATACATCAAAACATGCATATTATACAAAAACAAAAACAATTCAAACCCTACCTCTTGAACATCAGGAGCTAAAAGGGAAATGTGTTCTTGCTTCTTTCAGACCCCGCCATGTTGTTTATTGTCAAATTATTAAATGCCGAAACTTCGTTGTTGGTGAAATCAAAATGCAAACCGCGGTGCTATCTATTCGCGATAGCGATTACAAATAGAAGATTTGAAATTTTAGTACTCCTGTGGTTTTTGCAATCCTTGGAGTGGTTTTCGCACTCCTGTGTTTTTAAGCACGCCTGAAATTTTTGCACTCCTAGGAGTAGGTTTCGTACTATGGTTTTATCTTTATATAAGTCATATCAGTTTGTGTTTGTTTGTTTGATTGGGGTTTAACGCCACTTTCAACAATATTTCAGTCATATCGCGGCGGTCAGTTTTACTGGTGGAAGAAGCCGAAGTACCCGGAGAAAACCACCGACCTTGGGCAGGTAACTGACAAACCTTATCACGTGCGATGCGAGTTTAACGCACCGCATTTTTGTATGGTACAAACCAAGGCGCGAACTCACGCCGTATAGGTGATAGGATACATTGATCTGTACAAACTACCTAGACCACTCGGCCACCAAGGCCCCAATCAGTTTGTGCCTGATGCATCTATCGTTCTCTTCCTCTTATTACGTTTAATACATCTAAAGGGTCTTTGCTTAAATTTTTTGAATCCTATTTATTTTTTCATGGATTTTCGACAGAAGAAACCTGTATTCATACAAAACCATAACAATAAAATCTGTCTTTTAAAAGGGAAGCTTTATTTTACCATATTCCACAAGGCCCTAATAAAACTTATAAAATGTAATACCAAATTTATACACAAATAAAACGCAAATGCATTTACAAAGAACTTAATTATGCTGTCGCATGCTTGTTTATATATAACTCTTTCAAATAAATACGCATTAAAACATTTGGCAAAATAGCATATATATTGGTTTTAATATATTTTTTTACATTTTCGAATTGAATACGACCCTCCTCAGAACTTGGACAGTTATTTAAAAATCTGTTGTTTTTGAGACTGATCAGCTAACTTCTTTTACTGGATTTAATATCGTTCCATTATTATCTATCCTAAAGAGGTTCAAGGTTCCTATTCTGGAATAAAGATCATTCCATTCTGTCCTTAAATTGGTCAAGGTTTGTTTGCATTTCAAAGCAATGGTTCATTGTACTATAACCATTGATTTATGAGTTTCGATTTCAGCCTTATATTGTTTTTTCCAAGTTTTTGTATGACTGTATATTTTACCCAAATTCCTTAACAATTTTTCATAGTAAGAATATTCCGGACCAAAGATCGTATCCATTGCTTGTATTCAGTATGACATTAATTGAAATCACCCTGAATATTTCTTTTAGATCCTTTTAATCCAATAATCTTTGTAATTTCCAATAACATGATATCAATAATTGAGCTATTCACCTTTTAGAGTATGATTCAAAAAGGAATTAAGTCTATAATTGATTTTGAACTGACTGCAGTTTATTGATATCAACAGAAAATTTAATCAAATTCAGTGTTCGATGTTTTCTTTTTAACATAAACTTGTTTTATCCAAGGTTAATTGAATAATTTATAAAGTTCCTATTGTTTTACGCCACAGATAAACCATCTGGTGATTACATTACGGTCAATGTAACATGCAAAACATAATAAATGTATTCTTAAACACCAAAATCAATTTGATGCACTCTATTTGGTTATTGACAACTCGTCAATAGTGCTTGAAGTCAAAATGTTGGTAAAATGCAATGAAATTAAATAAGCACAAGCATCGGAACCAAAACAATCTAAATAAACAGGAGTCGAAACTAAGCTCATTTATACTTCTAAAGCGATCGTCGCGCGACTCACTCGCGACAGTCGTAAGACGTCGCGCGACAATGGCTGGCTGTTTATACTTGTCGTAGTTTGTTATATTTCTTTAAATCTCAGCGAAAATTGCGCGACTTCCTTCAGTAGTTGTGCGATGTTCTCGCGACAGTCGCGAGATGGCTCGCGAAAAGTATAAATGAGCCCATAGAGTCACCTCTGCATAGAAAAGACTTCGAAATTTATGATAATTTTTTTTATCAATTTTGAACGCAAAAATCAAAAGAATATAAAGAGTCATGCCTGGATAAAAATCCTGGCTAATGGGCTGCGAATGTAGGAAATTACTTAACAGAGCATTATTGTGCCGAATGAAGTCGTAACAAATTTTGAACCCAATACAAACATTATGATTTGTTATTCTGTCCCAAATGAAAAAAATGTAACAATTGGTCATTAAGTCCCCAATGATAATATTTTCCTGAATGAATAATTGTCATTTTGTCCTGAACCTAGAAGTAAAATTTTGTCATGTTATTTCCAATGAAGAATAACATTTTGTCTCAAATGAAAAATTGTCAATGTGTGGTCGTGAACTAAGATATAACAACTTGTCATTTTGTCCCAAAAAAATGACCATTTGCCATTTTTTCCCGAATGAGAAGTAATAATTTGGCTTTTAAGGTAGATTGAAAATGTCTTTCTTATTCGGTCCAATTCTTTTTGGACATTTCCAGATGTTACCACTTCATAATGCATTAATACTTTATTAGAAATATGGCGACGCTCTTGATATCTAATAATATGATCAGACAGTTGCATATCTGCAGCGTTTCAGTGTGCTGTTCGAGTCGGTTTTCAACCATTTTCTGCAGACAAATGCCGAATTATCCTATTCAGCTAAACATACGATCACCTGAACCAAAATGGCGCGGTTCGTTCATTTCCGGTTTACTTAGAACAACTGGCACAAACTTCTAATGGAAAGTAGTTACGATTCCTTCCCATTACTCACAATGACGCAACAATATTTAATCTTCTTATACATAAATGCAATTTATTAAAACAATGTGCGAAAGAATCTTATTCTATACTATTTATCAATAATTGATAGCATTTTTCACCTTCGAACGTTTCTTTATACATTTTAAACTCTTAATTGTGGTTAGTTTCGTTCCCGGGGTTTCGTTCAAATGCAGATCTTGAACTTCATCCGAAATTTGATTTTTTTCTCATGAACGGACATTTATAAAATTCTATTGCATTTTATATGTAAATAATCATTCTATAATGTTTTACTTGGCTCAATAATAGAGTTTAGTCCAAAATGTACCCATTTCGATACAGATAAATTGATAACTGATCTATTATAAGTTACGGTAGAGTATCGTAACCCTGTCGGGAGAGTATAGGACACAGGGTTACGTTATCATAACTAAATGTAAAGCGTTCCAGAGAAATCTTTTTTGAAGAAATTGTTTTGACAGACTGGCGACACACAAAGTCAAACCCGCATCTTGATGTGCGGGTCCATTTAATTAACCAAATCTGGTTTAAAGTGGTTTCGCCTTAGATTTAACTTGTTCAAAGTGGACAACATGTAATTTTTACCACTCCCATAATAACAAGTAACTTAATAATCAAATTGGCCTCATCAAATGGAGGGGTGTAGCATTTTCAAATCAATTAGTACTTCATTACTTGTATATTTGGTCAGACATATTGCATTTTTACTAAACAGTACATTTTTTTTATTTTGGTGTTTTGAATATGTAGTTCAAGTTTCACTAGAATATTATCAAGTACAGAGAAACTTTTTCATATTACACGATAAATCCCCGATAATTGTGTGATGCATTACTTAGGTACCAATATCTTCGGAAGTACGAATTTCTTATATTCATAACCATTGTTTTTTAACGCAAGGACCCTTTGGGGGAAGTGGGGTTGGGATTTTTTATAAGAGAAAATCTTTCTAGCCCTGATTTTTGTCGAAAAAAATAATCTGGTCAACATCTGGAGTTAAATCTGGCTTTTGTCTGGCCATTGGAAAAAAATTCCAAAGAAATTTTCTTACATTAAATATACATGTACAAAAATAATCTGGCCCGCCAAAACCAAAGAAAACAAATTCAAAGCAAACCTCGAAACAAAAATATATTAGATGTTTTGTTTCCTACCCCGTTTAGTCAAATAATATTTTCTTTCAAATTACGATCGCATTTTCATGGAATAACCGAAGGATAATTATCCCTTCCAAGATATCTTTTTTAGTAAATTCTCTGTTGTGTTCCGTCTCGATGTTGTTCTCCATTTATCCGTGACTATCAACTGGTCCTCCTATGTTTGACACACCTGATTTTCCAGGCTTCATCGTAAATTCTTGTATTTATGCTTACCAAACATATCTATCACAACCTGAGCCGTTTTCAAATGAGTCCTATGACTTTATGACCAACTACAGTGAAACCTGTCTATCCAGAACCCCTATTGGACTTGAAGAAATGTTCGGTTTAGACAAGTGTTCGGTTTAGGCAGGTAAAAAACAAAAAAAAAAAGACATGTATAAAGAGACTTAAGTATCAGTCTGGTTAAGATAGGTTTTCGGTTTTCTCAGTGTTCTGTTAAGACAGGTTTCACTGTATCTCAATTATCCATTCATCACCACCGGATCGTCAATTATTTTAACGGAAATTGTTGAAACTGATTGACGTCATCATTTGGCGTAAAATTACAAAGATTAATGCATTGCGGAAATTAATGTTTAATTGGAAGCGATTAATGTTACATGCGAAACTATTAAACAACTTGATGTTTTAACTCTTGTATAACAAGTTCATTTTTACAATAGAATTATAAACTTCTTTTTTCTGTCTATTACAATTTAACAATTTTTGGTGGGGTCCACATTGTTCAGAGTTGTTTGTCTGTTTTTGGTTTTTATGTACACTATATGCTGTTTGATTTCTCGAGATTGGCCCTCCACTTCGCAAAGGTTGTGCCGGGGAAAGAATAGGCACTAGGTATCTCCTTCTTGTAGGCACTAGTCCTCTAAAAGGGCGTCCTTGGTTGTGGATGATGTATAAATTCACAATCCGTTCAGAGGGAGACGTTAAAAACGCCCGTGTTAAAGGAATGTCACGTCAACAGCACGTTAAAGTCCCCTTAAAACAGCTCTTTTTGAGTGGTCAGTAGGCGGCCAGTTACAAGGCTGAATTTTCCTCCCCTATCTAACCCGCATTTTTCCAGTGGCAGTCTAAAGGTCCCTCCTTACCGGTTACTTGCTCAGTCTACATATTGATTTATTGTTTGTTAAATTGTTTCCGTCCTGAATATGCATGAAATCTTTGCCGTTGGATGTTAAACAACAATCAATCAATCGAAATTCTCGTGTCTTTTTATGTCTGGTCATTCGGTTTTCTTTCTCTTCCACTTTATCAAAGATAAAAATATTGGAAATCCAGAACAATGGCGAAAACGTTTAACATAAATGAAAAATAGTAAAGCAATCGATTAATGCACATCTGGCGTCCTACAAAGTCGCAACTTCTCACATTAAATACGTATTTTGTATACGCTCCTCTATTCCGAAATAAAATTCAGCTAATACTGAAACAATCTTTTAATTTTATTAATAAGGAATTGAAATATATCTTTGCAAAGTAATTCGAAGATACCAAAGGAGCAGACAGACATCGTTAAGTCGAAATTGTTACAAATTATGGAAAACAATTTGTACTTTTTGAATTTTTTCTTTCTTTTTATTACAAATTAAACAATTCTATATGCAGAAATAATTACATATACATTGAAATGATAATTTTCACATAAAATTTTCAGTTCTGAATCGGTAGATCATTCGAAGGTAAATACCCCCACTTAATAATCCTGACTTCTCAATGAAGTAAAAATATAAGAAATAGGACTGGGATCGCATAGGTGCTTGAGAAAACTTATGATTTCACATTTAAGGGATAGCCCATCCCAGGGGGTGATCTAAGAATGATATTTTCATTTGTGTTCTTGTGGCAAAAATGAATCTGCTTTAAGGCCGTTCAAAACAAGGTGACAGTCATCTGTAATGACTCTACACCTTGCTTTTCCCATATCATGATTAAGATTGATTGTTGGTTGCTTATCGTCCAGTGGCAAATATTCATGCATATTCAGGACAAAAACAAGGTCATCAATTATCAATATCGAAAAAGGGTATAGGATGGGACACAACAGGGCAACGGTTTTTTAATGCCACTTGAAAAAGGGAGTGATAGAAAGG
Source organism: Geukensia granosissima (assembly GCA_032357055.1). Lineage (NCBI taxonomy): Eukaryota > Metazoa > Mollusca > Bivalvia > Mytilida > Mytilidae > Geukensia > Geukensia granosissima. The sequence goes on along the minus strand of JAULBM010324107.1, from coordinate 5,974 downwards.
GACGGAAAATTGAGCCTTTTGTAGCAGCATTAGCCAACTACAAAAGGGGTCTTCTACGTGCAAGGAGCGTGGCCCTCTCCAAACACGTCACCCACTATGGTCCACGGCAGGCTTTTCGTATTATACATGTTATAGCCTTGCAAACCCCCTACGAGAGGGCCTCCCCTATCCGCCTCATGGGGTTCGCACTGGGTTAGCCTTGTGGGTGGAACCGCTCCGGTGCTCAGTATCATGATTAAGGAATAAAAAAATATTTAGATATGATTTCAAGACTTCTAAGGATTTCAGATTTAAATGGTTAATCCATCCAAGGGTAGAAGTAAAGATTCTGCATAAATTCACCTTCCTAACCAACTCGTAATTTATAAGTTTAAATAAAGTGTTTGAGACCCCTATTTCCAAAAAATCGGTTAGTGTTGAAACACTTTATCTGATTAATAAATAACTGAATTATAGATTGTTGAGATTTTGCGGATCCCTAGGGGCCATCCCCTTAGGAATTAAAGAGTATTCAAATATTACTAGGTTATCAGTTTTGGATGTCTTATAAGTCTCATTTCTTTCGCTCTCTACCAAATCCAATTATTATCTTTTATGGTCGTTCAGAATCTTCAGGCATTGCACAGGTACATTAAGCGATGAGGTAGCCAAGACAAAATTGCGCTTCAATTGAAAGTGTTGACATATTGTACTAAAATGTTACAATTTTAACGATTTTTTGTGAGACGAGTTTCAAGCACATCTCGATCATCTTAGAATATATTTTGATGGCAAATGAAATTGTTGATAATAAAATAAAAATTATCAAAGTGACATAATGGCAGCCATTTTTTTGGTGAAAGTTTTTGTGCTCATCAATGTAGCGTGATAAACATGATAAAATAATGGTCAACAAGCATCCGCCCCCAGTTTAGAAATAAGCCGTTCGGATTCTCCGCCTGCAGGTAGCTCGCTACTGTAAAAGGGGAGTCCGTTGGTTCGAGCGGAACGTTTATATACTCGACTCCCCTTTCGCAAAGGTTGTGCCGGTAAAAATAGGCGCTATGTATCTCCGGCCTTGAGGTATTTGTCCTCAAAGGAGGCGTTCCTGGTTGTGGTGGTGTATAAATCACAGTCCGTCAGGATGAAGACGTTAAAGACCCCAAGTGGCGTGTTTTTAAAATACCACGCTCTAATTACGTTAAACACCCCTTGTATCAACTCAGTTTGAGTGGACAGTAGGCGATCAGTAACAAGGCTAAATTTTCCGACCCTATCCAATCCGTAATTTTCCAGTTCCAGTCTAAAAGTCCGTCACTTACTGGTCCCCTGGTATAGACTCACTTACTGGTCCCCTGGTTACAGTCTATAAATTGATTTATTTTTGTTAACTTGTTCCCTTCCCTGAATATGGCTAACATATTGCCCGCTGGAAGTTAAGCGACAATCAATCAATCAATCATCCTTATTTACCATATACCTAACACGAAAAACATTTTAACCACATTTGTTAAATTTGAGTTGTCAGTCTCATTAATTGTGTCTTATATGTTAACCAAATTATAATTCAATGTACAAATGAAGCTTCTGTGATAAAACTAAACAAAGGTTAACTTGTCAACAGGTCAAATATCTATTTGGAGATTAGTTAGCTTTTAAACTCCCCTAGGGGTATAACTATAAGAAGATTTACAAGTTTAGAGTCAAAATTTAAAAAAATTATAAATTACCTATAGATAATCGAACTAGTAAATCTCCTGTGTCCTTCTAAGAGACTTTCCCTTGTAGAAATCGTGTGTCAAACCATATTCATGGGACTATGAGTTTATTTATTGCCCCTGGCTGCAACGTCGAGAGTTACATAAATATTCCTGGGTTATAGGCACTCTATAAATGCCTTTTTTCGGATTCGGACACAATTTAAATAAAGCTTTATGCAGTGTAATCACAATCGCTGCGGTGAGTTCGAAAATAACTCTGGTTCTGAAATTATTTGTAGGAGTTATTTCTCGTTCGAAACGAATTTTTGCGATTTTTTTTTATAATTTTAATAGTTTTTCATTCTGGAATATGGTCCCCCTTTCAAAAATTGACCTTTATAAATCTTTTTTCAACGACACAATAATTATGAAAAAAGGGGTTCACTTTTAGACTGTTATACTGTTATACAATCAAGCTTGAAGCTATGTGCTACTATAGCTTTCAAAAAATGTCTTTTCAAATGAGCAATAGCAGACAATCATGCCACATCTCCTATTTTTATATTTTATATTATATAGTCGCTTGTTTTTATTTCGACTTTTTTCATTGTCTTTGTAGATTATTTACTTCGGATCTCTGGACTTACACTCCGAAACAAAATAGGCCATTAGGACCGTACTTTGTTCAAAGTCAAGTATGTTGTTTGCTATTTTTGAACTTCACAGTTTACTTTTTTAAATGTTTACATTCGAATTAAAACAATGTTTTTCGTAATGGGCCCTCATTCACTACTAAGGAGTAGGGGTTTTGGACTAATTTAAAGCCTTATTTGACCATAAAAATCTACAAACAAAACAAATGATTAATTCGACATGCAGTTAACTTATTTATATTTAAGAAAAAAGATTGATTGATTGAATGTTGCTTAATGTCCAGCGACGAATATTTCATGCATATTCAGGACGAGGGCATATTAATGAATGAGCCTGCTTTATACTAGACCGACAAGTTGAGCCAGACTTTTAACGTGGTAGCTCACCAAAGCAACAGTCCGCAGAAGACATGTCGCTTTACCAAGACACATTATTCTGACTCTGGGCCGACCAGTCTTTGCTCTTACTCCTAAATGCTGCGTGCTAAGCGGAGAAGCAGCAAATACGGCGAGCGCGCTAACCATTACACCACCGGGGCAGTGTGTGCGTTTCTGCCTTTGTATTTATTTTAATCAAAAGAAAGAATTATCCAACAGTTAACGTTTATGTTTAACGCCATTAAATAACGTTTTACCTACTATTATCTGCCCCTGAGTTTCTCTACGGAGATTCAACATTGAGGGTCAGCCATCTTCGTTTTGGACGGGAGCGCCTTAGTTTTACCTAGATAAAGTGTTCGGACTTTTTCTTGCGATTCATATAAAAAGAATTACTTTTAAATTTCCATTCATGTGCGCCTTAAGCCATTTTTGCATATTATCTAATCCTAGTTTAATTGCTTGATTATTACACAGCGTTGACAATGTGTACTCCCGGTCTCACGCTTGCGCATGCATGGAGGCACTTCCGGCAAACAAATGGCCGACTTAACAATGTAAAATTCCCGTAGAGAATTAAAAACTCGTCGCAACTTAAAATATATCGTGATTGCTAAAAAGTATTATTGCAATTTACTTGCACTTTTTTCAATCTACAAAATAAACACTATTTTATGTGAATACGACAGACAGTTTTTTATGCCATAACGTTTTTACCCGTTCCAACAAACTCTGACAAAGAGTATGATTCTTTGTAAAATGATCCAATCTTGAATCATTATTTACCTCGCAAACAAAGATTTGGAGGTTTATATGATTTACCCTGTTTGTCCGCTTGTCCGTTTATCTAATACTTTGAAATGACATCTTCTTCGACGCCGTTTAATGGATTTCAATGAAACCTTACATGAACACAATGTATAGATTTGGACATAGTAAGGGGGTTATGTTATGATAGTCTCCTTGAATATAGGGAGGAAATTCATGTCCGCTCATTCCATATGCAGATTTTCCATGAGGGTATCTTTTGTTGTGAGGTTTGCTTTTTATTGCAGCGTATTCTTGAAGAATGATCAAATATGAGAAATACTTTGTGTTACGTTTTTCTTATTAAAATGTTTTAGGCAATATAAAGAGATGATGAAGCGAGCCATTATTAAAAGCATTGATACACATGTAAAGTCGAATTTTATACTTTTTTTATTTATTTGCAGACAATACTCATTTGAGTCACAACAATACATGAACATGTACATAAGTAACAAATACAATTCAAAGTATATGTACAATGAAATGCAAAGCAAGGTGAAACATCGTATATCAACATGGTTGATATACTTATTGGCTTAATTTTGACAAAAATAAAGATGTCACGTAGACATGTCACTTTTAAACAATTCAAAATCTGGATGTATTCGACTTCTGTGACGAGCTGTTAATCGCCCAAATTAAATGGCAATAGTACAACTGATTAAATAACAAGTCAAATACTGAAAATTATTAAAAATAACATGAATTTAAAAATAAAATGAATAAAAAACACTCATACACAAAGACTATCAAATGGCCTAGAATTCTTATATTTAGTACAAGTGCATGCAGGGTTAATAAAAACCTCCTCTTCCCTTTATCCATGGCTTTAGTTGAGAAAAATAAATAAGACTTATATAATATTGCATCAAACACATGTTTAAGATCTTATAAAATAATCAAAGACCACCTTTTATTTCCCTTTTTGTGATCTTCTTTCGTCTTATTCATCGGGATTTCAAAGTGATATTAAGTGTCCTTAAATGCAAGGTGCATTGTGTCGTGGTCTTCCAAATACTCCACAAGACGTACATATTTCCAAGTTACTGACAATTATTTTATCATAGTTAAAACTGGTTTCAAAATTGGTGTGAAGCTATTATATAAAGTTGGTGTGAACAAGTAATGGTGCGTTCTAAACAATTTTTATGTCTGTTAGAATGCATCAACTTGGTCAAGGTTCAGCTCCTCTTGCAATAATATTTAAAATATTGACTTCTCCACTTATTTACACCATTATTCTCCCATCAAAACTTTAAAAAAAATAAAGCTTTGGTTCTTTATTTTGTTTTAAAAAAATGACAAACGCGTTACAAATATTTGGTTCTACTATCTTCAAATCTTACTTCATAGAATGGCTTTTGGAAATTTGAAACCTTTATCTTAACAATATTTTACAAGAAGTAGGACCCAGTAGGTCTTCCAATAAAACATAATAGTAAAAGAACTTGTAATTTATACAAATGATATGACTATGGTTCATTATTGAAGGCCGTAATCAGGGGCGGATCCAGGAATTTTGAAAGGGGGGGGCGTAAGTCTTGAAAATCGGCGAGCGGAGCGAGGCGAAAAAAATTTTTGGACTTTTTATCCTATAAATGTGCCTCCCCCTTTGGATCCGCACTGTTTACTACTGTAGTTTAATACAACTTTTCCTTTTTTGGGCGGAGAAAAGGGGGGGCGTACGCTCCCTACGCCCCCCCTTGAATCCGCCCCTGTTGACCACCATATGGAGTCAACTGAACAAACTCAAAATGAAAATAAGCAAATCGATTTTTTATTTGTCGATCAAGACGCCCCGAAGAGCTGTATTTTGTACAATGAGGATTCGATTGACTTGTACACCAAATAAAGTTTACCACAACTTCAGGTTTGAAGATCTATGAAGTATTTCATGCAATACCGTTGGAATACTAATCTTCAAGTTTCTCCAGCACAAAAAATCCCATTATCCCTCAATGTTAAATTCTGAGTAGTATTTTGTATTTGTAATTCAACTATATTCTTCAAATTTTGACATCTTTTATCTCAGATAATCTGTCACACCCTCTGAAAAATAAAATCATTATCAAGTCTTGCTACCCGATACCATTGGTTGATTGCACCCACAAATTTACATAGTCGAAATAATCACTATGGGAAGTATTATTTTTTATTTTTGGCAAATTTCGTTTGATATACTGTTTTCATTTAATACTGAGCTGCAAAAATAGTATTTCATGATACAGATAATTGCCAAAGCAGTTTGAAAGCCATTAACAGACTGTGATATTAGGGACTTATCATTTATTACCGGCAGGTGGGGGGGGCTCCCAATCTCTAGGGGGGGATCATTTTTTTCCAAGAAGGCATTAAGGGGGGGTCAATTTTTTGTGGTATAATGAAAGGGGGGGTCTGATGATGATGATGATGATGATGATGATGATGATGATGAAGATGATGAAAGTGAGGATA